>JARJDR010006511.1:0-21982 GCA_030264135.1 Myllaena sp. GC000078 | reverse complement strand
CCCTGTCGTAGTCCCTTGGTGAGTTTTATGGCGTTGGAGAGGTTTCTATTCTGCTTTACATGTGATTGGCTGCATTGGTACAGGTTTCTTATAGCGTGAATTAGCGTTTGGCTGATATTATATTAGATACTAATACTATTCGAATTCATAACTACTGGATACAGTGGATCGCGTAGATCGCGATGTACGCGTTGAACTTTTTGTCGAACTCGATAGATCCGAAAAGATTGTCGATCGTGAACTCGCATCATGCAACAAACGTCTTGTCTTATCAACAATCCCTTTAGTTTTCTTATTATCAACCGTTGGCAAACAAACCGGCAGTTTGATTTCATTAATCTCGTATAAATCTAACGCTAAGAACGGAGCGCAACGTTCAACTGCCCATTTCATCTAAAACACATTCCTTTAAAACTTTGACAACCGCCATTAATTTCCGCTAGTTTTATACCTTTGACTTTCTTTCTTCTAGAAAAGCAATTTTGGAATGTATACGAAAATTATCCGTTGAATTTATCAGCTTTTTACGGAGAATGAAATTCTTATCATCTTCCTTCAACAACCCTTCATCAGTTGATGTTTTTGATGGGTTCTTATAATGATTAACAGATACATCTTCCAATTGTTCCCAATCTCTGGGAATTAAAACGGAATTCTGCACGGGTTGCGGTGGCAATGGCGCACATTGCAATTGTCGTTCGCGGCCATCCATATAATACATCGTAATTTTCGCGCATGTGTTACTGCATGTTATCAGAATACAATCACGCTCCCAAGTTTGCAACATACCATCGCGCTTCGGCCCTGGATGAATGCAATGCAAACCCCATTCGAGCGGCACCGACCTCCCAATGTCAAAGCTCTCAAAGTTCAATGATAGTTTCTGAAGAGTTTTGCATTCTTTCCAATCGAAAAATAGCAATTCCTACAAAAGCTGCGTATTGATGGTGTTATTCCGCTTGAAACTATGTTATAACTTACCGCACTTCTGGAGCAACAAAGAAATATCGGGAGTTCTTCGAAAATTACAATATCAACGATACCGGTTTTACTCGCTCGTATTGTTTCTAGCGGCTTCCGTTTGATTCTCGTCATTTTCGAATGATTGCGTTTGATTCCAATGGCCGACAAGTTTGAAAGTAAACTCCACATGCGTACCACACCGTCCTCGGAGCCAGTAATTAATATTTGATGTCTTGAACTTATTGCAAATCTGTTTATGCCCTATAAAATAGTTCTTAATTTGTAGTTCTGCAGATTGATTCCATGGTAGTAGCTTACTCTTCGAATGGATAGCGTATAAACAGTTAATGAATCGTTGAGCGTTTTTATAACTAATGAGACTTTTTGGTCTCTACTCGCAGACGCCATTAGCTGATTATCGTTGAGCAACTGTATCGACTGCACTGAATCGCAATGACATTTGCCCAACGACTTGAGCTGTAAGTATTCCTTCAGGTTTTCCAATTCCAGAAAGTAATAGTGTGACATTCTATCTTGGCGTTTCTTCTTCAGCAACTCGTCCTTTTCACTGAGGAAGGTGATCGAGTT
Organism: Myllaena sp. GC000078; assembly: GCA_030264135.1. Taxonomy (NCBI): domain Eukaryota; kingdom Metazoa; phylum Arthropoda; class Insecta; order Coleoptera; family Staphylinidae; genus Myllaena; species Myllaena sp. GC000078. Next base: position 20,431 of record JARJDR010006511.1, on the reverse strand, counting down.
GACTTCACCATTAGACATTCCCATTAGAAGCGTTTTCTTTTGCGCTGTTTCTTGTTTAGCGGGAATGTAAGCAATGCACTAAAATTTAAAGAGAGATCAATCTTGAGACAATAACCAGAAATGATGCTCTAACTTGTATAATGCAAGGAAAACCGGAAATATGCCATAGGGCAATGTGTCTCAGACTGGACGCATCGTAGATTGTCATACCGCGCGTCGAACTCGTTACGACAAACATGTGCACGTCGGCCATAAATACAGCGTCCGTCAACCATTTGTACCGTTTGCGCGCCTGTTTTGTGCTGCGATATTGATCTTCATTGCTCATGATCGCCGCGTAAGAGGTCAGGTAGTTCATTGCTGCGTCATACTGCAAAATCCGCCCGTATTTCGTGAGCACTGCGTACGAAAAGTACAAGTCCGTTTCGAGTGGTACGATTTTAATTATTAGTTCACGCTGAAACAATTAACAAATATTAGCATTTGTGCTGTGATTTAATTCATAGTCAAACCTGTATATGTTGCGGTTGGAAATATTCAGCGTCGCCAATTTCAAGTATCTTGCACACTTTTGGCTGCAGCGCTTTCAGATTGTAATCCAGAAAATTATCCCAGGTGATAAGACGTGCGTCATGCACATCGATCTCGTCGTAGAGATCGACAATGAGTGAATCGTATTCACCATTTCCATCTACAATCGCAAAAATAAGTACATTCTTAGCTCGATTGTTTTATAATATGGTTACTCATGAGATTGTCAACGATTTCTAGAAATTGCTCTTTACGAATGCCATCGTCTTGCTGAGCATTTGTTGATGGTGTGTCGTCGTCAATATTCACTTGCGCTGCTTTCTTTAGCTTGAAAATATCCCTCAGAGCAACGAAATGTTGCTCCTCAGTTAAAGCCCATAATATTTCTGCGGTGGTTGTAAATTGTACTAATTGTAAGTTTGCACTTTGAATGGAGTTAGTATTCGTTTCTTCCATCACTTCGCAAATATGTATAAATAATTAGCTAGTAATCGCAATTAATGTTATGAGCTTTCTTTTAATGGCTTGATGTGAGAGGAGGGAAAGTGCTAAGGGCGTACCGGACGTAACTCTACCTAGGTACATACTTGTTAGCAGGAATTGATCAAACAAATCGGAAAGACAATGTGTGAAAGGATGTTTTTGAAAATATGTATTTTACTTAAAGTCTCTTTTGCATAATAAAACAATTTTAAATTTTATAAGTAATTTATTTTGAAAGTTTAACAATCTTATTGTTAGCTGGAAAAAGAAATAATTAGAAACATAGACATATGATGAACAATAAGTAGGTAATTATGTGATTGCTCTTGAATTCGGCTGTAATGTCATTCACGCTATATGCTAATACACAACAATATTTAAAATATATTCACGTTTAAACCAATCTATTCATTTGCGGCTTGTGGCATTCAGTCTCGTGGGAGACGCACGCGAATATTAATTTCACTTTCACTCCTCAAGTCCTCACATTCGCGCCAACGCACACCAAAACTCAGCCGTGCGCTTGATGCAATTGAACCAAGAATACAGTGCAACTCGCACGTGACTTGAAGCACGAAGTACGTCTTCTTTCCTTTTGGCCATTACATTACCATCCACATTAGTAAACTATGTCTGCGAAAATATTCCAAGTGAGTTTCCATATTTTAAACTTTCAAAAAAGTTGAAACCTAATCGTTTTATTTCAGTTTATAATCCTATTTGCAATAGTCACAACCGCATCGTGTACGGTCAATTTCGTAAAGGATCTCCTTCAGTACAACGTCTTCGGCATACCGATCCTGCACAAGAAACAGGAATGGGTGTTTGATCCCGACGAAGGGGTGCGTCGCTCCCGTCAGTATCAGGAGTTAAACGGGCAATTCGGTGAGAAAGCCATCGAACGCTTAGGCCTTGGCATCGATGGCTACGATCAGGAGCGCTTAGCGCAGCAACGGGAACGCGACCTGCAATTACTTAGCAGCTAAAATTGATTGCCTGATTGAATTTGTAGCAAATGTGCAGTAAAGTGCTTTTAACGACTGTATGAATGACTGTATTCAAATCTGTTTGAATTGGGTCATAAGAAACTGGGTGTGATTTTTATGAATATTATATAACGTAATTAGTCAATAATTAGTTATCACAAATTACGTGTGATTATATTATGATTAATTACAGGTTTACTGGTCATATATGTATAACATAATAAAGAATAGCTTTTTATAAAGTGATTTCATTGTGTGTTCATGGTTCATGTTTGAGTACAGTATATCCGTAAGCCACAAATAATGCAAGTATGGAAGCATTGACTCCATACCAACGTCGTTATGGAACGTGGAAACACTTTCTCTTCTCGATTAGGTAAGTTTCACCTTCGAGCTGAGTGCGTGTGCATTGCGCCAGCACGCACATTATTCAGTTAGCGCGCCTACCGTCGTGCAGACCGCAATTCATCTTATAGCATAGCTTTTGCGAGTATAGTGTCAACGCAGTGTACAGTTATAAACTGCAATGTAAAGTGCAATTATACCGTTTATTAAAACCATACCAGTAACGTTTATGTTGGGTGCGCTTTTCGGCGTCGATTCATTTACTTTCGGAGACTTTCGGATTTAAAATCGCCGTCGTTTCCCGTTGAAATTGAAAGTAAATACTCGAACTCTATGCAAATATGGCAAAGTTTATAATACTTTTTGTATTGGTAAGTTGGGAAAGATAATTTAAATCAATGCTGTTTATAAATAACATTTTGTTTTAGATGATTAGTTCATTATTGGTCGCAGTATCGGGTACTTTGCAACCGCGGGCGCCAAATTTTCAATATTTTGAGAGGTACGCAACAAAGGGTGATTAAACGGCCGTATCATTTATTAATGTTCATGTATTATGTTGTAGACCAAAATATCGTTACCCGTATTATGACGAGAATGGAGTTGGTCGCTTGCTGTATGGTTACGGCGATGATAAACTGTATCAATACAAGTCCTTCTCGCCTCTGGAAGGTATCCATTGATGGATCTAACATGATTATTATACTACGCCAACTAGTGAAACGCCCATTTTCTATGTTTTTACGATATTAGTGTATATTTTGAATAAATATTGTAAAAAAAACTATTCATCAAAAGGTTGCAAGTTTTGAATAATATATTTTTATAAAGTTTCCATGATCACATATCAGTAATTTCACAAAAGCCTTTTCAAACGCCAATGTTCTTTAATACCACCGATAATTAAACAATGTGCACTAGTATCGAACAAAATTATTTAAATTGAAAACGAAATCTTAATATCTGGCCAACAACATTCCTACATACACACTTCCTCATAAATTTCACACAATATTCTTGTTGAATTACATAAAAGCGCGAATAGTGAATAAACTACATTTTTACACTTCGATAAACGATTTAAAAACTCGACTTTAATTTAACAAACAAAGAAAGCAAAGCTGTCCTAATTTCACCACTGACAATGAGTTCATACAGTTTACACAGTCAATTTTATAGATCGTATGCGAATGTAATAGGACTTCGGTCAATGCAAGGTGTTAAATAATTATCTGCATTTAATACACCTAATATAAACATTCGTTTGCATTGGACGGACATCCTATGAAATGTAACAATGTTTAAATGTAAATCCATTAAAATAATAAATATAATTAAAAACTTATTCCTGGAATACTTATAATTATTTGTGAGATTAGGAAAACATTTGTTGTTTCTTACTTAAGAAACTGTTGTAGATTATTTTAACTGGTTCCTGTTTTTTATATATACAGTAAAATATTTAAAATATAAAAATATGCCTTACACTCTATGCATGTATGCACGCTTCAGCAGTACAACACGATTTTCCAATTCTTTTCTTTTTTCCTAAGATAGTCTAAACTCACAATATGCTTAAGTGAAAAATGTAATACTTTGAATTTCAACACAAGCACATCTGGGATTATTAGACAAAGAGATACCATGTATTATTTAGACGCTTGTTGACACATATCAACCATAAACTTTATCAGCTATTAACTAGTCTCATTGAATTACATTTCATGTTAAATTTAATAAAGGCATCTTTAACTTCACATATTCGTCGTTATATAACGTTAACAAATTATATCTTGACAAATTGAAATATATTATAAAATCATTACATTTGTTATATACACGCCAGTTCATATATATTTTGTGAATAAAGTAACACCAAATCGCAACAGTCTTCTAACGCATCACTCGTAATTTCAATAGTAGTAAGATCATACTCTGTTCATACTTTAAAATTGTGCCTTTTGCTTATCTCCTTACAAGCCGAGCCACGTTTATCTTTTTAAAATAATTATAATTGATAGTAATTGTCTGCACATCAATAAGAATTTCAACTAAATCACATTAAAACGGAGAGTAATATCGGTTAAATCCAAAGATCATATAACAAACGTAAAAACGGAAGTATAAAAACAAACCAGCCAAGTAACATTGCGTACCTGTATAAAAGCTAATCCATATATATTCAGTTTTGTGGAGTTTAGAAAATAGACACTAACATACTATACCTTTTCTTTTTTTTCTGATTGTACGCATGTACTTGTACGCTTGAAATATCGCTTAATTTTCATTAAACTCGGTGAAGTGTTATTGTAACCCGATGCGTGCAATTTGATGCGCAGTTCCGATTCAAATATAGAAGATTAGTCGATTTCTAGTAGTTTATTCCGCATAGTTTTTGCCGACGGCATGCGCGCTCATACAATGGCACACACTGAATGCATATTTGCATCGTGCTCTATCGTTAGAACATAATCGGTTTGTCTTTCGTTTGATTAATGACAAAGGCGGTGAATCGTTTAAGAAATTTGGGATATTCGCGTTTGTACACCGCGCGGAGAACAGACGCCGGAGCCCATCCGCCAGGATTAACTGCAATAAAATCGACGATAAAACACATAGCAAAATGTTATAAATAATGTTGTGCAGTTCTTCTTACCCACGGAACAATAAGTGATTTTGCAAGTCACATCATCTCGCGTAATGGGTGCCCCATCCTTAGGCGGGTCTATCCGTGTTTGGCAAAGTAAACACACCGTCAGATAGATGCGCACGCATTTCCCACTGTTAAGCTGCAAATCATTAACCAATTTAGTTTTGCGACTAAGACCGTTGTTTGACTGCGTACCGGATGATTTGGATGGTCCGTGGAGTTGTTCACTACAGCCCACATATCGGGGCCGTCGCGATCCTGGTCGTTCGGAAAACGTCGCATGTGCGACCAGAACAATGACTCGCGTTGACTAGCAGGCCATATTCGCTTGTGCACTTGGTAGAATGTTAACGTGTCATCCGCAATCGTCTCAAGTACATTCATATTTTCTAACGTTGCTGTAGATCAAAACAATGTCAGAACAGTATATATGCATTTATAATGTCTACATACTTTCCCAATCATATCGGTATTGGGGATGAAAGAAGAAGTGGCACAGTTCGTGCCCGGTGATCCCTTTGACGGTGTGAACTGCTTTTAGGGGATCCACGACCATGCCGTCGATTTCCTCTTCACGCCGGTACATCCGCATCTCACCATCTTCGGCAAATAATTGCCATCCGGCGCCGCACTCTCCGACTCCCAGCCGTCCCATGTCAACTTGTTGTTTTACAATTTTGTCAATCTATAAAACATTACAATAAATTAAGTTATACTATAAATTTTTAAGTGCTTGTCACCTCAGGCCAGAGTTTATGTTGTGTCGCTGGAGAAGCCGGCGGCGGTGTCAAAGGAACGAGTCCGTTTTTAATACGCTCCCGCAATTCCTGCTCCTCCTCCATTTTATCCAATCCAGATTCGACAGCATCATAAAATTCATCGTCGGCTATCACACTATGCGGTCCTTCCTGTAACCAAGCAACACAAATGAATTATAAAAATTGGATAGTGACTCTTTACTTATTTCCTCTTCCTCTTCCAATCACTTACACGAAGTGGTTTTGGCATATTAATAAACTAGGAGCGCGCGCGCGCGGACGACTTGCAAATGCGAGAACAATGCTTAACTACCACTAATCCGACGATGCCGCAATGGGTTTTATAAAACTTTAATCAATTCAACAAAGAACATGTTTTGCACCACATTCGAACAATAACAAATGATAAGACATTCATGCAAGTGTCACGTCATCTTGATAACTAGTTTTTCATTGCATGCCGGCGTGAAGCAACAAAGAAAATTCACGCCTGCCACGAAGATGAACTTTCAACCACTGCACACATTGATTTTAAAATTGACATTTCGTCACGGTACAAATATTAGGACATAATCTTTGTTGCGTCGATCATCGAACGAGTTAGGACCGTGGGCTGATTATCACAGCCGTAACGTGTTGCCGCCGATGTCAATTAATTCAATTTAATGCACTGCACAGATACGCATGGTATGATAGCCGGATGACGAAAACAACGGACTTATTATTCACGTTGAGTACGACTCGGTATTCGTCACCTCCTCAAGTAAGTTTGTCCTACTGCCTGAATTTCATATGCAAACGGCGGGCGAGCTACTTGAAATTAAACGCACGCAAACTTCAAAAATGGACCACGTCGCGTAACGACCGGGGAGGCTTTCAGTTATCAATTAGATAGCAGTACGTGGAAAGAACCTTGTTGTTTACATACCAATATGCCAATGTTACATAGTTTATAGAAAGTAACAATAAATACGAAACAAAGCAAGTGATATTCGCATATCGTTCGCTGATAACTCGTGCGGTGGATTGTTGTATGTATACTGTGTTTTCTATAAAGTTTGTTATTCACGTGATCGGAAACTTTTTTCATGTGAGACAAAGTAATATTTAAATTTTGAGAATAAAAGTTAGTGCTCACATGATCAAGCCTGCTCAAAAATGTTGGTAAGTATTTTGAAATCAAAATAAAATTCTTCACTTATCATAGTGGAATTCGTTTAGGTGTAATTAAAATACGTGCGCACTTATAGACAGCTTGGAATCCCACACAGCTAAGGAAATTAACAATAGTTTTGCAATATACAAGATCGCATCTACTCACTTGTCCACAACATATATTCTTCTTCGTGTTGTTACGTTTATACCTCACTCTCGCAATAATCTCACCATTGCGTTGAAAAATGTGATTATCAAATGCATCACATTTACGCATCGTGATACTTCTTTCGTGATAAGAATCGTTATAAAAAGTTCTTATTAAAACGCGTATAAAATGACTGGTATAAGAACAAATAGATACGTAATAGATTTGTCACAGAGACAACGACGTCACCCCTACGTCATGACACATTCGTTGCCAATGGTGCAATATACATATCGTTATTCACATATGACTCACCTCTAGATCGGGTCCCGGGTGAACATTGTGCACCTTCTGCAACTGCTCCAAATAGCTCTTGGCCAGATGCTCAATACGGCGGCGACGGTCCGTCTCACGTTCGAGCCGCTTCAGCCATGAGTCTTCGCGTTGCATCACCAGGTCAACGCAGTGCGCCACCGTGTCGAGCACGGCCGCCGTGGTCGTGCGGAACGTGATAGCCTCGCCTTTGAAATCGATCGCGGGCAAATCTAACAACAAACAATTACAGATATTGTACATCTTGTAGCCAGACCACTTTATCCTGTACCTTTGGTGGTAGAAATGGTCCCATTTGCATTGACATTCTCTTTTGACACCTTTGTGTGCTCATCGAACTCCACGCAGATATCGAAATACCGCTGCAGCGTATCGATTTGACCGCCGAGGATGTCTTTGAACGTTTGCAACTCGGCGAGCTTCTCTTGCAGATTGCGACCGGTGCGCTTGAAGCTCGACGACGACGCCGTGCTGAACGTGTTCGATTGCAGGCTGACGGATGAGCCATGCCGTCGTAGACTATTTTCTGAGCCGGTGCCATAACCGGATTCCGCCTGAAAGCCATACAAAACCAATGTATTTAAGTCTTCCTTATGGATTATATAAATGTACTTATAAACAACTGCACTGATTGCATGATAATGCCATGAAATTTTACTCATTTATTTAATTATATAATCATTATTATGATTGTTTTACTGGACATATAATAAAACCTGTTATTGTGCCTTCAAGGTCATGAAAAAAAAAACTGTGCCATCATTGTGCTCCAATCACTAATTAAATGTTGGATATTAATTAGCTACAATCAAATCTAGACTGGCCCACCTTGACAAAATTCAGAACATTACAATAAAAACGCAACCTAATCAACTGTCAAATGATCCAATGGTAAATATACACTTGAGAATTTCACCAAAGTGATTCATGATGTGTTAATTGAAATGTTGATAAGGAAATATACTCACTTTATAGGTTTCTAATGCATCTACCCAATGCTGCTTGCTTTCAATGGTGTCTGCTCTCAGGTACCAAACACAATCATTGACTGAGACATCAAAGCGACACTCATCAAATTCATGATTCTGAAAACAATTCCAACACATTACCACTTGCAAATATAGTGTGCACAAGGATACTCACTTTGATAGTGGCCTTTGCCAGCGTCAATGCGCCGCGACACCCGTAGTTCGATTCCTGTTCGCTCTTGTAATAGCTGAGCGTGCCGCTTCGCAGGACAATATAGCGATCCTGCCAGCCGTGTATGTAATTCGTCCATTTGTGTAGCACGCCCTGCAGCTCATGCGGCCCACAATCGGTGTCCGAGTCCTCGCTGCTATTATGATCGCAGTCCGCCATTCTTTTCGGGCCTGCTCGAATTCAATGCGTCAGCATTTAACGCCACCGATGATTTCAGCGCGCACAATAACACATTGGTGGAAATCGTCGTCAAATCACTGCGCGCACAATTCAAGTCGCATTCGCTTCTCGATTTTGTCGAAGTTTTATTGCGCGTCGCGTGTTTGCACTGCACGACGCGACGCGGAGCGCACAGACAACAATTACTAGATCCCTCAAATCATCGTTTGTTTATAAGGTTAATTAATACGCTCGCACTCTGTGTATACAAGCGCGCGCGCAGCCAATATCACAAGGGGCCAGTAATGAAATACCACAGATGCAGATGGTGGCATTGGCTGGCATCATCGAACTACACACATAGATCACAAAACACTAATCAACACTCATTAAGTCGCGAGCTCGCGAGCGTTGCGCGGGTTGCGCGTCCGTCGCAGTCCGTCGTGATAGCATTGACTGGCATTGACGGCATTGACCCAAATGTGGAATAACTGACAGGAGCAATTTAGGGAATCTACTGCAATTGCATAAAGGGACATACAAATATCGTCTTGTTCATTTGTCGTTTGAAATGCATAAATGTTACACTCATCTAGAAGTGCTACGTTAACTCAATATTTTCGCAATATGTTTTAGAAATATAAAATGTTTACACGTTACATAATAATATGAATTATTGTACTACGATTCGTACGATTCTAACCAAAGTTTGTAACACACATACGGTGCTTTATTTTCTCAAAAGTTTACGTTTGAAAATGAAATATAAAAAGAATAATTATGAAATTTTGTCAAGATATTGCTCATGTGCTCATATCTAATCAACAAGAATCATTATCATTATCATCGCAATAATTTCATTCTAAATAACTTGTTTTTAGTATAACACAGTATAACATCACATTATATATTTATTTCATTTATAAAATTTGTACATGCCTATAAAATCCCATTCAAAAGTCATATCATTTCAATGTGATACATTTACCTATAAAATTATATTAATATGTAACAATGTTAATATATAAGGTAATCATAACTTTATAAAATGCGCAAAATATTAATGCACAAGGTTAAAGAATGCAGAATACCATTATGCGAATGGCGTCCAAGTAATAAAGTTGTCCAGTAGAATAAAATCGCTTTATAGATGACTATCATATCGTTGGAATTCGCCAGGACGACCAGCAATCAATCGCGACTTGGCTTTCCATATATCAGAAAATGGAACACGCACGCCGAACCGCTTTTCGCCCATACCCACCACTTCATTGGCGATGTTCTCTTGCGTAGTTCCGCGCACGTCAATAAAATGGCAATTCGTATCGGCATAATGCACAGATATCGCTTTACGGAATCCCTTTAAAAGCATATTATAAGTCTCAAATAAACATAAGATGTCTTGCTCAATACTTTGGTCTTGTTGGGTCCAGATCCATGGAGCAACATCGGATGGAAAAAGACTGTATCGCCCTTCTCCATAATGAAGTTCACCACCGGCAAATGATCAAACCCCTTCACGCCATGGTAGGCTTTGTTCTCCACATCTTCGGGATAATCATGCTGATACAGTTTCCCGGCTCGATGAGAACCCGGCACACCAAACAAGCAGCCATTATTTTCATCAATCCTCTCCATTGCTGTCCATGAGGCGGCGATTCTATCCTCAGGACGAAACGGAAAGTAGTGCAAGTCCTGATGGAGTGGATGGCGCGAGAAGCTTTCAGGACTATCCGGTGGCTTGTTGATCAGCATCGAATGCACCGCCGTGACATTCGGACCGACAATGCTCTGTATTACTTTCACAATGTCCTCATCCATGGCATAATTTTCAAAGAGAACATCATCATTCAACCAATCTTGAATCTACATTGAATACACATACCATTTACTTAAAATTAGAATGGATGCAATCAACTTGATGGAAACATACTTTATTGATGAGGTATTCCCCATGCACATCATTCCTCTTTTTCAATGACTGGTCTTTCATGATGGTCATAAAACCAGTGTCCACCTTCTTGTTGCATATATCCAGAAAATGTTGCTGACATTTATCCAACTTATGATGTGGTACTAAGTTTTTGTAAATAATGTACCCATTCTCTTCATAGAATTGTCTTTGCTCATTGGTGAATATACCACCATCAGCAGTGTATCGAAACCTACAACACATCCTCAATCAGCTATTTTTTGCACAGATTGAAGTTCGTTTTCAGCACCTCTGCATGTTGAAAGTGTCTATTTCAGTTGGTGTTTGTTGGAATCTGCAACATATATTGTATTATTATATGGAAACCTATTCAAGTATTGATCAAAGTGCACTAGTTATGTACTTCACTGGTTGTTTAAACACTATCTAATTATTAGAATCATACATATAAATATGAATTTTTGCACTGCTTACGTTTTTCAGTGCAGGCATATGTAATTTGAGCAACCTGTTGAGTTACAGTACAAAGTCTAAAACTCACACCAGTAGCAGCAACTCAATTATTATATTACTGCAACGACAAACAACTGATAAACGAATCACGTAGCCACTAGTTTGATACAAATTCCAATTGGATTTGCTTCCCCATGTGCGCACATACAATAGAATAAATTTCGATGTGAAACAATGAATCTTATATCAGCGAATGCATCCAGAATAATAGAATCCACTTGTGTTAATGTCAACGATAGTATTTATCTTATTAAGATGATATATGATGCTGTTAACGATGATTACTGCACAATAATAAAAAACCTCTCCAACACAACACAACGAACACAACACAAAACGCACAAAACATACGTGAAAAATGGAAAGTAGGGTTGCCAACGAGAAATTCCCAGGCACGCACAGGCGTGATTTCCACCAAATCAGCTGCGCACCGCCCGTGGTGGTACCAGCTGACAATGACAGCAGTGTCCTAGTCCCGAACTCGCTGCGTGCGCGCATTTCCAATATCATCGCTGATCATCGCCGAGCGCTGGCAGTGGAGCACAGAGGAGCCCCGAGTGGTGGAGTGTCGCCAAACTTGCACGTAATAAAAAGTGAAACACGACTCTTTTGCGATACGCAATTCGTGCTCCACGCGAAGAACGGCAACGAACAGAAAGCAAGTCGCAAGCAGTCACCACTGGTCACCACGGCCGCCGGAAACCAGGGCCCAACGCAACAATCACCAATCGGGCTGCTAGATGTACGTGAAATCATTCGCAAAGAATCATCCTCGCCAATGCATTCAGGTATGCGAAGACTGTATGAAACGTATTCCTTCTATGCCATACCATGTCATACATACATTTTTTTCATGTTTTATGTGCGCACATTACAATGCGTAATCGGTCACGCATTTGTTATTAAATTACTCATAACTCATAAGTATTACATTGTGTGCACCTAGCCACTCTTTGTTTGCGTTACCAATCCATGTTGGCCGATAACCGACCCATGCACACAGGGGACGGGATTGTTTTGCGTAAAACAACACCGTTTCGCGAGCGCATTGGTGGTTTATGTCAATACATGCATGGAATGCGATCTTTGTATTCATCGTATTCATTCACGGACTGGCGCAAGGTGGGACCAAGGAGCACTTTCACTAGCGCAATTTCTATTTATTACGTGCTACGACGCGCGCGCACACATGCGTTGTGAATTTGGCTTGTTTGGCACGTTTTGGTTCAACTCCACATTTTATTCACCTGCCATATGGTGGTTGGAAATTGCTCTTTTTTCGCAGTTTGCCGGGGAAAGCTATTAATAGTTTATCATTTTGTTGTATTGATTAGTAATGGAAAATGATTCCTCGCAACTTCAACAAGATTGCCCGAAAGCGAAAAAGAGCAAGACCGATAACGATTTTGCGTACGCATCGAGCGGTTGCTGGGAATGTCTTCCGGCCGTTATCCTCGACGATATATTCCAATATCTGAGTTTTAAAGATAGCATCAACGCGTCGAGCACTTGCCATAATTGGAGGCAGAGTTTATATCATCCAAGGTATGTTATTCAATTTAAATATTAGTAAATAATGTGGTACCATATTGATGTATGTTTTTCTATTTCAGAAAATGGCAGAGTGTACATTTTGTGATAGAACCAAAAACATTGGCAGAGGCTCAATTCTATCGCCTTCGAGCCGGGAGTATTGTAAGCAATGCGAGCGTGCATTTCAATTCCATCGAGCCGTCGTGCGTGGCGGAATTCCTCCTATTACTTAGGTGTTTCACGTGCAATAACAATCTCAAATCGTTATCTATTGAACCCACACATAGCACCATCGAATTACCGGAAAATATGATGCAGAAGTAAGTTACTTAGCTGACATTCCATCTTATTTGAAATTTCTAACGAATTTACTGCTAGCACCGACGAGTCACCGCTCTACAAACTATTCGCCGAACTCTACGCGCAACACTCGTTGACGACGCTGTCTTTGGGCTGCAACGAGGAGCTGTTCGAATACGTGCCCGAACTGCTGGCGATCGTGGAGGGCAAGAAGAGCGAGAAAATCGAAACGCTGGCGTTGGCGACCGTCAAGGAGGATCCATGCAACTACGTAATGCTCACCATCGAACCGAAACAGTTGATGGCGTTTCGACGCGTGCAGATCTTCAGCGTCGACTACGACAATATGAACGACGATGTGCTGAATGCGCTGTGCCATTTGGACGATCTGCGGCGCGTTGTTGTGCATGTGCACGGCATTTTGAAGTCGCATCCGGGCACCTCGGATGGCGCATGGCTGAAACTGCGCGCCCACCAACCAAACTGTTTGCTGCGTTTGTCCTGCATACACTCCACGGACGAAGTGAACCATTTGCATAGCAAAGTACTTAAAGACAGTATGCCCTTGAGCCATTTGAAGGTGCTATTTTGTGAACAGGTAGAATTAAACACACTAATTAATGATCATAAATTATACAACAAGCAATCTGCTTACTTATAGATGAATCTGAACGTGCTCGTCAAATTGACGATGTATCGTAACACATTCGTAAGTCTTGTATGGGTGGATAATTTTGCCAACGTCGACCACAATCTGTTTCTGCGGGACGAGATGGACGTGGAGATGAACGAAGATATTCAGCCGCAAGAGCTAATCATTCTCGCATGGCTCTGCAAGAAGTTGGCTGAGATCATCGTATTCGGCTACAAATTGCCCGTTGAGGATTGGGTCGGCATTGCGCGATTGCGTGCAGAGTCATTGCAGTGCTTGGAGATTGCCGAATCCGATCTGGTCGGCTCCAACGAGTACAATATTGTACGGGTATGATGTCAAGCATAGATTTCAATGCACAATATTAAATATGAGTTTGTGTTTCCCAGCAAGTGTCATACGTTTTGGGTAAATGTTGGAGGCCACTCCCAGATTCAGCGTTGCATCCGTCGATCGTGGATCCTTCAGTGCCCGACACCGACGAGTACTTATTGCCAATGCTATTGACCGATCTTAAGTAAATATTATTAGTTAACTTAAAGCGCAGATACCAGTAAGCGTGATAACAGCCAATTTAAAGATAACAACCAGCAATCAGAGAGAGAGAAGAGGATTCGTATATCTATAATTTTAAATATTTTAACGATTGTGATTTTTGTTTCGTTCGTCCGGCGCCGAGTGTACATTTTAAGTGCGTGCCTAGCACAGCTTTTGTATCAAATGATGATAATTTATGTAAAATTGATTGCATTACCATCGTAATTGCGAGAGATTGATATGAAAAACACGGGTGATTTAGATGTATATTAACCGATCAGAGAGTGAGTTCAAGAGCGGCACGATAAACCGAGAGTGAAAGAAAGCGAGAGTGATGAAACAAATTTACCTATATTAAAATCAACATTCGTTTACAGCTCATTGTGATATTTGATCGAACAACAAACTATGAAGGAAATTTGTTTGTGCGTATATAGAGTGAAAACCAAAACGAATCGGGAGGGACGGAAATATTACTAATCAAGGTCCCGGCAATGTAAACAGTCAACAACTCTAGTAACGGAATAATTTGCAAATCGGAAGACAAATGAGCTTGGCGTAGATTACTTGTTTGCTCTCGTGTCCAGTATTAAAACTCGTTTCTCGTTTCGTTTTGTTTGTTCGATAATATTTGTATTAGTACCAATTAGTAAACAACAGGAACTGATTCCGCGAAAGAAAGAGCAAACCGTTACGCTTTATCCAATGATCTATGTAATCGTAAACTTCTTAGATCTGTCTTTGCGTTTGCTTTTGATTTTCGTCTTTTGAACGATTTTTCTCTTCGGGCGTTGTTTATGTAGTTCTCTTAATAATCTAAACTCAAGAAACATTTAAAAAAACATAGCGAGTAAGGTGAAAACATCTGTGATATTGTATTTGCAACGATTGTTAACCGTTCGTGTATAGCCAACTTGTAGAAATAACGAACTTGGAACCACACACATCCATTGTAAAATTGGGAAGGCGATATATACCAAAGTACCTGCACAAAGAGAGACAACACTTATTTTGTTCCACACGTTTGTCCAAAACACACACGCAAAACGTGGTGGACTGTATGAACATCGATATTAATGTACATAATAAGAGCGCCGAAATTGCAAATTATGTTGGCTCATAATGTCAAAGTTAACAATCAAACAAACAAACAAAATTCTACTAAATACATAGAGAATAGCGCAAAGATAAGCGAGAAAGAGTGATATAGAAGGATGTCAAGTTAATGAAGAACTTGCGAAACAATCATAAAACGATATTGAAAAATGAAACACAATGAAGCAAACAAACGACCAATATTCTATAATATATGAAGCTGCTTTATAGATGAAACAACTTAAAACATCTTGCAGAGAAGTTGAATGTACGCTGTGCAATGAAGATGAAGATAAAGTATTGAATGATTGAAATTTTAACAGCAATATGCGAACCTAGCGAATGCAGTTCCTAATCGACGTTGCGAGGGGCAAATGTAAAAATCAATCATTTTGACCAAAAACCTATCAAATGGTTGGAGTCTATTTTTTTCTTAAAGCAAAATGATGAAAACGTTAAGTTAAAAACATTCCAATAATTAATATGTATGTTATCAAATGCGACGCAATGTAATCTAATTAATTGCAGCAAAGAGTTAGTTACCCGAACAAATGTTTGAACGTCACAGAATATAAATTATAATAACGTTCTGAAACTACGTAAATAGGTACCTAGAAGAGAAACACATAACATCATGTTAGCGATGAGTGAAGACCGAAATCGGTGACGATGAGATATGCCCAGAAGGATTCGTAAAGTCCTCTGACATTTTTACATGGTATCAGAAAGAACACTGTATCCAGGACAAGTGGAATTACCATGAACAAAATACTATAATAGCAAAAGAAATATTGTACATAAGAGAGAACTTAAAGATCGAGTACCTGAAAAAGAAAAATGTAAAATCACCTATTTTAACACATGAAGAATCCTAGTCGGAAGATGAAGAAATGCATTTATTTCCAAATTGTATACGTCTCTATCCGAATATTTATAAAAGACTATGGTTAATTATTTGGCTACAATTTAAGTGATGATGATTTGTTTTCCATTCAATGTTTGTGATGAATATTATCATATTTTCAAAGATAATGCAATTGAAAGATATAAAGGCTCTATTAATGTCAAATATATTCTTTAAAATATATCACAACTAGAATTCTAATTAAAATTAAATATTTGGAATTACCAAATATTATTAATTGAAATGGTCAAGGAATAAGAGCATACAAGGAAAATTGTAATCCTTAAGAAGATGAATTCATGTGAGAAATGCTCAAGTTTGCCAAAATAATATAGATCAAACAAAATCAAAACCAATTTGAAGATACAAATATGGCAAGAATATCGATAAGGGTGACTAGCGCGGTACACAAAAAGTATATCTGTGATTTGTGAATGAAATGTCGAGCGATAAGATGGAAATCTAGTTCACCGGAAGAGCACGTTCCAAAAAATATTAATGCTAACTCAACAATGCTAACGTTAATATCCATGTGTTTCTTGCTGGAAATATAATTTCCAAGCTTTACGTAAATTGGGAGATAGTTCAATCATAAAGTCCATAATTTACTCGTCAATGAGAATTATATTGAAGCACCGAACTGTTGTAATGCCTTGAAAACAAAACAAAAGAGGGGAAAATCTTCGGTAACATCCCGAAAAGTACACACATACACGAAGATCAGAAAAGAAACAAATAACATATATTTGTAACAGCGTACATATGTTAAACAACGCCAAAATGTTACAACCTAGTAGGTAACTAAATAAGTGAAGATCGATACTAAACGTAAGATCAAGTATATAAGAACATTGTTTAGGGTGATTTTAGGATTGTTACGAAAGGATGTGAAATTTCTTGAAACGATGCGTAATCAAAAAAACAAACAAAATAACACACACAGTACACAAGTGCATATGTAATTGTATTACCTACTTACTAACTAATAACCAAGAAAACAAAAAACTGCGTAACAAATTTGTTACGATTGCCTGTGATTTAATATCGTGAAGCGATGGAGCGGCGCGCAGAATTGAATATAAGTTGTTGAGAACGAAGTTGTAGATGTGGCGAATGCTGAAGAAGGCGAAGAAAATGAAGAAAAAAACAACAAATAACGTGAATACCTCACATATTTAATGCGAAACTTACATTCATACACCAAATGTAAATTTATTACCTATATTATTAGAGCAACGCCAAGACAAACGAATTATCGATTGTAGTTAGTATTCCGGAATGACCATTGGTTTTTGCTTTTTTGACAATAAACGCGAAAAGAATAAGAGCGGAAAGGTTTACACGCAATAGAGATTTACACACGTTTGTCTTGGCTTGGCATCCAAAGGTATGCAGAATTTAGCAGAAGCGTTATAGAACAGAAGATGAAGATGAATATTGATTAGTTTAACGAAGAAATATCTAATATAGCAGAAGAGTATATTTTAATTGAGACGGAATCGATAATTTTATGAAACAAAAATATATATGCGGTGAGAAGGAGTTTTCGTCATTCATTTTAATCAATCTAGCAGCCATTTGAAATTTACAACATGAATTGGCGATATTAATTATATTCAAACAGTCGCCCACGACTATATTGAAATATATTATTGAAAAAAATGATATATGTACATATATATAAAATTGATGCAAAAAATGGAACATGAAAATATATATTAAACATAGTTATCTTACACATATTATATATCTCTTCTATATGAATAATATATTTGAAAAATGGGTGTTATCAATATGAAGTTATATATAAGAAGGAATAGATAATATTAATTTTTTGTCAATAGGCCAAGAAGTAGCACTGTTTTGCATTCAAATTTGATCTTCTGTTATTGCAAACCGTTAAAAATTAATCTTTAAATTTGCTATATCGTATCGTTATCATTCGCTTTAAATCTAGTACATTAATCAACTTCATTTCCGTCGATATAATGTTGGTTGATTGTAGATTAGTAATAATTTGATGAAAGAAACTTTCAAGAAGGCGGTATAATTTCACAAATTTGAAAGAGAGAAAAAGTTCCTCAATTATCACGCACCAGAAATATATAATTCAGCACGTACTCTTTTTACTGATTTATAATACATAATGATGATATATTCCCCGCAAACAAGAGTCTCGAGAATTTGTCATAGTTTTAGCAGCATTCAGAAGTGAATTATTTTCATAATATTTTATTAGTTTTAAATCTTATGTAGTCTTGTTAGAATCCTTAATCTTATGTACTGATATATGTAGGTATGTAGTGGTTTTGATTGGTGAAGCAAAATGTAATTAGCAAGCTAAAGTATATCAATCAAAACGAATTAAGTATATATTTGCTCATTTGTATTCTTTGTATTTACTGTTAGCCGTTGTACGGATTATCGTAACTATTTTTTTCCTAATATAATATACAAAGATTGCAATTATAGCAATCGAATTAGTCACATCTCAAATGCTCCTCCTAGTGAAAGAAAAGAGTTTATCTCCCATAGAATATATACAGATAAAACAAACAAATAAAATTATGTATTTCCACGAATTACAGATATATATTAACGATTTTTCACACAAAAAAGAAGCAATATTAATATTGGAAGGTATATTATTGATTTGAATTGTACGAAATATGAAACACCAAAATACGAAGAAGCATTTAAACTTTGAAACACAGCGACACTCAAAATTTGAAATTCTGAATGTAATGTCTACATACATCGTTTATATAAAGCATTGTCTATAAGTACATATTATAATCGACTAAATGCAAACTTTATTTGTTAAATAGAAATTGATTGAAAAGGTTTTATTCCACAAAGGTCACGAATTTTAATTGCTGTTCAATTAGATAGATAGCAACGCAGTTGAAATTCAATGTGGAAGTTACCATTTGGGATTAAGCCGCTATCAATTGTAAACAATATTGTTCACGTCAGTCCACAATAAATAAATTTTGTCTGCAAATCTCATCGTTTCCTTTTTAATCTAATTTTAACACATTCCATTTTGAGTGTTGAAGAAGATACGAAATCAGACAACATTATGAAAATAAAACAATAATTAATGATAAATGTATTAAATGATCACCGATCGCAAGAGATAAATACATCATGTAAGTTACTTTTCATTACTTATAAAAATGTAGGCACGTAGTGATCATTGATCATCCAAACATTGTTTAGAAAATCCCAAAGCACGACCGACGCATGAATGTTCGTCTAAAAGTCCCAAATATTTATTCTAAGCGATGTATTAATAGATTATTATTGACATGCATTGAATTGAAATGCATTTGCACCGGAGTTATAATCGAGAATGAAATTTTTTGATTGAAATTTCACATCGTTGCCATCAATAATTACTATTCGCGAATTTATTTAAACCCATCAACAATTTCGACTCGTGAGTCCTTCGACTTCAAATCAATCGCTAACATTCCAAAAGATAATTCAGCTATTAGTAACTTATCACCACAAAAAAATAATCGCATGGCGTATAGATAAGTAATCGAAACCAAAACTTTGCGATTCTTTGCGTATTCTTCGCGATAAAAACGAAGTAATATAAAAATCTCTTTTCCGTAGTTCCTAGTTCCGTATTCATCGATATCAACAATCGATATGTAAGCGCTTCACATCAACCCCTTCCTTCCTTCCTCCTTTCATTTTGATACTAAAAAAAACGAGTATTTTTTAAGAGAAATCAATGAATATTTATTTCATTGTAAAGAGGAACATTTCAAAACGATATCAGCCAAATGGCCGCCACGGTTACGATTGCAGCACCCCGATCCTTTTCATGAAATTTTCCATGACCAATTCGCACATTTCATCTTCAGTGATGAGGCCCATTTTCACAGCATTTTAAGCAGAATTGTCGGATTTGGGGCTTAGAAAATCCAAGAATGATGGTTGAAAAGCCTCTCCATCACTGTTTAGAGCGGTTTTTGGGCTGGCGGTGTGATTGGGCCTTAGTTTTTCGAAAATGAGGCTGGTGCAACTATTACGGTGAATGAATGGTGCTACCGAGCTATGTTTAATGATTTATTATGGCCGGAATTGGAAGATATCAATGTGGACGACGTTTATTTTCAGCAAGACACAAGCAACGAAACAATCGCAATGTTGCAAGAAAAGTTTCCTAACCGTGTTATTTCTCGATGAGGTGATCACAATT
>JARJDR010006508.1:0-12428 GCA_030264135.1 Myllaena sp. GC000078 | reverse complement strand
TTTTCCAACTTCATTATTACTCTTGCGCTGCCATCCACCCACGCGGCACTGAGGCCAAGCGCGCGATCGTTGAATGCATTCATTCCGTTCCATACATTAACGTCTTAATCTTAATTGGATGAAAACCCGCACAACGTAAAACATACACACTGCACACGGATTAGACAGCGCCTGGATTGTTGCAATCAACTTTGCCTGCGTCGGCTGCTCTTCATTCAGTCGAATGATTGATGGACTTAACAGTGATCACCGTATAAATCGTTTCTTATATTAAATATTCCTTAACGCCAAAAAATGAGCTTATGTATATCATAATTAAGACACTCTAGCGAAGACCTTCTAAAGTATGAAAACAGCTTCAATTTCAAAACATTAATTATGTTATATATTTCGTAGCAAAAGGGTTATATAAATACAGGCTGAGAATTTCCTTTCTTTTCCCGCTCGATCGTCAGCATCACTTTCAATTTGGACTAAAGAAAATGTCGATATAATGAAAAATAATCACCTTTCTCCCAAAAAAAAGTAGCCCCCATTAGTTTGGCCACTAGTATCCTTCCAAGGACGACGCGCTCGGGTAGTAGGATCGTATCTTCATAATGCGATCGCGGTCCACCTCAAGCGTCTTCTTTTTGATGAAAATCTCGCGCTCTAGCTTGCCGCGCGTCATCATCAGGTCGGCCTGAATCGCCTCCGCCTGCTTCAGCTGCGACGAGAGCGCGCTGACATCGTCGTTGATCATCTTCACCTCCTCGACCAGCCCGTAGTGCGCTGCATCTCGGCAGTTTTCCACGCGCGGCCTATACGTGCGCCGATTATCGAGTCGCGTTTGTGCGCACTTTAGCGGCAAGTCCAGTCGACGAATCGTATCGCGCAAATCCACCATTGTCGTTTCGATCTCTGCAATCTGCTTCAGATTTATGTTCAGCTCGTTTTCCAATCGCGTGCGCATCTCCTCCATGCAGTTGATGCGTCGCTGCAGCGCCATTTCCACGCGGTCGGCTTGCGCGCGCAAATTCTTCGCCGCATTCGTACTGATGGACGCCAGCGTGCCGCGCAACGCCACCGACCTCTGACGTGTCTGCTCCGACTCTTCCAAGGTTTCACGCGTAAACTTTTCCCAATGTTCCTGGGTGGACTGATTGTCAGGGAAACCGACGGCGCCCGGCTTAAACTGCAGCACGGTGGAGCGATTGTTTAGCGCCACATTGATCGCCTCCGTTTCGTTTGTTTGCTGCTTGTCGCTCCAGTCGTTCTCCAGGCGCGCTTTTGCAGTCTTATCCTCGGCGAGCTGATGCTCGATATCCGCAAGCGCCCGCGTGAATTGCTCGCGAATCTCCGACGTGAGCGCCATTTCTTTGATGAGCTCCTCCTCGACCTCGTCGCGCACCAGCTCGGGATCCAGGCGGCCCGTGCGTCGGTCCATTGACTCGCCGGCGATCGACTCGGGCATCTGCAGCACCGCCATTGATTGCTTGAGGCGGCGGCGCGCCTCCAGAGTGTTGGTGATCTCCTCGTCCGATGCGCTAATGGCGCGCTCCAGCTCGCATTTGTAGCGGTGCAGCTCCGCTTCGCGCTGCTGCAGGCGGCGCGTGCTATCCGCCTGATTGCCGTCGGACGCCAGGCAAGCGGACTCGATGCCCGACCGGGAGTTGAACGCCAGCATGTTGGCGCGATGCGACGCATCCCAGATGCTGTCGAGCACCTCCTTGTTGCGTGCGCGCCACTCGCCCTCGGAAAAGCGCGAGATGGAGTACTTGTTGACGACGGGGCGCACGCCGGTGAGGCCGGCGAGCGGACCCCAGTCGACGCGGCCCGTCGCCCATGCGCCCAGCCCACCCGACTCATCCTCACGATTGTCGGGAAACGCGTCCTCCGGTTTGGGTAGGTAGCATGCGCGATTCATTTCCGGCTCGTCGTCGCTCTTTTTCTTGCCGCCCGACGCCGTTATGGGGTCGGCAATGCCGAAGATCTGCGGTGGTTTTTGCTGTGTTTGCTGGCCATCGGGTGAATGCGCCAGAAGCGCGTCGGCGCAAGGACACGGCATGCGTTTCTTCAAAATCCCTTTGAGGGGACGATTAGCGGCGGCGTCTTGCGCCATGTCGGCGCGGATCGCCGGTTGCGCATCCTGCCGCACTTGCTGATTGTGCGCCGTGTTGGGATTCTGGTCCATGCTGTGCAAGGGGAACTCGAGTGTGGGATTGCCGAACGTGCGCAGCTTGTAAGGGCTGTCCGCTTTGCATGGTATCTCGGGCTGCTTGCCGTCGCCACGTGCGCAGCAGCAAGGATCATCGCCGTGCTGGCGTGGTGGAAGCGCCGGGAGATCGGCAAAGCCCAATTGCGGTTTGATGATTTCCTTCTCCTTGATTGGTGAGACGCCGAGGTCGGGGCGCAAATGCGCGCCCGGTATACCAATCTCGCCCTGTTGATGCCGGTCGCGCAAATCGGCGCCGGCTTTATTCACAAGCTCCGGCTTTGGCACGGTGTTGACGTTGAGGAAGTCGCCGTGCGTTTCGGCGGTGCGCGCGTAATCGCTCTTCTGCTCGCAAGCGCCGCATGTTTTGCTCGGGAATTCGGTCATGATAACAATGTGAAATTGTTTGTAGAATGCAAGAGTATAAAAATAAGAGTTGGAAACAACAACAAAAAATAAATGGTGCTGCTGGTGTAAATGTTACTTCATTGAATGAATGAGTTGTGTCATTCGCATGTGACTGGTTGGCTTGATTTACGATGGCTTGATGCTTTTATTTTGCCAGACAGAGGGTAACAGGATTATTTTGGATACGCTGCGCGCGTATAACGCTGATGGATTGCATACTCGTAGAAAAAAAAAACGAGGAGGCAATTTTTGGACTTTTGCACTCTGATCGCATTTAATAATTTCGCATAAAAATTCCACGAATTGGAACAAATATTAGCAGCTATGAAATGTCTCTGTGCGCATTGCGCGCGCCGCAAACGTGCCCGTCAGTGCACAATATCTCGGCGAAAAATAAAATCCCCACGGTGAGCGCACATAACGGCACATTTTCATCCGTGCAACATGGGGAAAGGCTGCTGCGTGCTTCCTGTGCTCTCTGTTGCCAGGCGGCTTTTATAATGAAATTAGGATGTCTCCTACGTGTCGCTTGTTACTAGAATTATATCTATTCTCCGCGCAAGCAAACACTACGCACGCACAGTATGTCCAATATTGTTTATACTCGGCGATGTGACTGATTGCAATTGTATAGAATAGAATTTTATAGAAAAGAAGAACTCTTACAAATTTAAAGCAGCAATAAATTTGTCATTTGGATAAAAATTTCTATAAAATTTAACACTAATGACTTTCATGCATGAATACGAGAAAAGTAATATGTAACTGAATATAAATGAATAACTTTTAAGGGCGGAATGCACATCAAAAGCCCATATTTCACATTGCCCTAACGATTTGTTGCATGCGATGGACGTACACATGGAATGCGAAATTAATTTTGCTTATGTAACATTAGTCCTTGCTTATTAGCATTTGTATTTTTGGCACCTTATTTCCAACTGATTCACATTGAAAATAATAAATAGATACATCCGACGTTCAATACACGCATCGAATCTGTACAAACGACCATCTGCTTTGTGCATACCGCTCGCCGTGCAACCCGATCCTGCGGCGACCGCGTATGCATCATCGCAAGGATCACGCAAGAAACAGCGCTCCCCACAACCGCAAACCATCCAACTGCAGGCGAGCGAACCGCTCGTCGCTGACACGGCAAGCAGCGTACGCCATCAGGACGCGCTCTACGCGCAGGACCTATACGCCTTGCCCGTCGCCAAGGCGACGACGCAACCATTGAAAAAGGATCCGATGTCCGGCATGTCGGTAATGTTGGATACCAACGCTGCTAATTCAAATAGTGTGTCGTATCAAAGTAATCTTGCGCTGCCGACATCGGCGCATCTGAAGACCGCGTCGGCGACCACCAAATCACGACTCGATGCGATCCTACAGCGTTATGACCGCCTCTTTCGCAGCAGTGAAGGCGACACGGAAAATAGTGCGCTTAGTGTAAAGCCACGAGTGAGTCAATTGTCGGTTGTGTATGAAATAGTGCAGGTTAAATACTATTCGCTTGTAGACACCGCCATGTCTGAAGGCGAAGATCGCGGACAAACAGACAGTCTACCAGGAGCCGACGAATAAAGCCGGTGGCGATGATGAGATGCTGAAAGTGATGCAGCAGACGGTGCAAACAATACAGGTGGAGGACTTGACTACGGATATACTAGACGATTTACTGTGTGAGCTGACTGAGAACGGGCTGAATGGCATTGCGGATGAGGCGCAAAAACAGAAAGTCGTGGAGCAGCATTTAAAATATCGACAAGAACAGTTTTTGCAAAAACAACAACAATTGCAGCAATTACAGCAGCAGCAATTACAGCAGCAGCAGCAGTTGCAACAGGAACAACAAGAACAGCAGCAGTTGCAAAGGGCTTCACCAATCAGCAAAGTGGCGGATAATCAAAAAAGTTTTAACTATGCAGAAATTAAAGATTCTTTGATTAAGTCCAAAGTGGATTACAGCGAAAGTGAAACGTCGGCTAAAACGAATACAACGCAAGACTTTTCGAGCAAGAAATCGGGGCGCAAGGTAAAAGTGATTCCACGGATTCTGGTCGACGATCCCATGGAGCTCCACCGCACTAAAAGCTATGTGATTAATCTGATTGACACCGCGTTGAGTAATCATCTTGGTACCACAACGGGTGGTAAACCAAAAAAAGAGGCATGGCAACTATTTTCATTTATGAATTTAAAATATTGATACTAAATGCATATTTACATAATTTTCTCATGTTTGAACTAATGTTATATATTTAGAAAAAGGATGCGAAACAGGCAAGTGACATGCTGAAGGAACAACCGTCGACATCATCAACAAAAGTGTGCGGCAATAAGAATTTGGCTGAAGAGATTGCTAATTTAATTACGGATAATTTTTGCAATTCAAATTCGCGACATTCGAATATGACCAACCAGGAAACGACGGCTTGCACTTGTAAATCGCAAGAATCCCATCATGGTTAGTATGCGTATATTCGCCTATTCCGCAAAGCACTTTGTAATAAATAATTCCAAGATGCTTGTTTAGATGAGCCACTGTTTGTGAAACAATTACGGCAAATGCGCTGGGGCCATCTGAAACATATTCAGCAGGAGGTGCGCCGCTTAGAGGAGCTGGAACGCTTTCTGGACTCGTGCAATTTGTCCACCTTCGAGAAATGCCCTTATCATTAGTGTGGAAATGTCAAGCAGGACAATTTTGACGTGCAGCTATCTATCTATATTTTTAGTAACCGGCATAATAATAATATATTTACACGTACAGCTTACAAGTTTATTGTCAAGCCATCTGCTATTCACACAATTTATAAACAATATATACAACACTAGTGTATCTTTGAATTTGTTTATTGTAGAAAACATTGAACGGATTACTTTTTCCACCAGATTTTTATGTAGGCAATTAATTCGAATACATTAACTTGCTTGTCCTTAAACACTTCGTGCTCAGGAAAGCCTTTCATATTTACAGCGTTTTTGTCCTTTTTGTCTTTCGCCCACTGAAGCACTTCTTTAAAAATCTGTTCTTGCACATTGGATAACACACGTCCGCTGGAGTCATTATTTTTTTGTAATAATTGGTAAACCTTGAGTAATTTTCTTGTAAAATTTGCCATATTACTATTGCGGTCGCGACTTATACCTCCGGATTCTAATAATCTTCGGTCGCAAGTGTAAATTGTTCCTATTTTCTCGAATCTGCTATACGCCAAATTTAACCTTAATACGACTTGACAATTTTCATTAGTTGTCGAAGAGTGTGTTTGGCTGTGTCGCTGTCAAAGATATTGTTTTGTTTTTGTTATTCTTTTGTGTTATTTATGAAGTAGGTATGGAACAAAACGCATTCTAGAAAATCCTTAAGATTAGTTTTGTTTATCGCTTTCTCTCTGCTATTTTTTTTATTTATCTGCTATTCAAACAATTTATATATGATAGACAATATTTTTTGTAATTGTTTATTATAGCAAGCATTGAACGGATTACTTCTTCCACCAAATTTTTACGTGGTCAATCAATTTGTCTATATTAATGTTCTTGTCCTTAACCACATCATGGTCAAGAAAGCTTTTCACGTTTACAGCGTCTTGGTCCTTGTTGTCTTTCACCCACTGAAGTGCTTCTTTGAAAATCTCTTCTTGTGCATTGGAATCGTGATTTTTTTGTAATACTTGGTAGGCCATGAGGAATCTTCTTGTAAAACTTGGCATGTTACTATTGAGTAAATTAGTGGATTCCAGTGCAAATCCTTTCAATTTCCTATGCAGGTCCGCACGAATATTGTCTTCTTCGTAAAAGATCTCTTTTAGGAGTAAATTTGACGCGAGACGGTCTAAAGGTGGGTTATCCTTAGGTGGAAATGCTTCGAAAATGTCGTACCATACTGGTCGGCAGTCGCGACTTATTGCTCCGGATTCTAGTAATCCTCGGGCGCGAGTGTATATTGATCCAATTTTCTCCAATCTGCTTTTCGCCATAATTTCACCTTTTTACGACTTTGCAATTCTCACTAATTGTCATAAGAGTGTGTTTGTTTGTGTCGCTGTCAAAGATATTTTGTTTTTGTTATTCTTTCGTCTTATGTATGAAATATGAAGCAGTTATTACCAATGGTTAGGAATATCAATTGAATGAAACGCGCTGTAAATAAAAATTTATAAAAACATTTACTTACATTTAATATGCAATATAAATAATCATATCAATTGAAAACAACAAAATATGTACACATCAAAATTCATAGTATTTTTCTTGCGTGCAAGAAACTCTTCCCCCCTCAAAGCGTCTTGTAGAAAATGATCATCGTGTTTTCTCTTCGGAGAGCGGAATATATTTGACTTCCTTGTACTTTTCATCAATAACGGGCAAGTTTATGTACACTTCCTTTCTGTTATCATTCGCAACTGTCGTTTCCGTGCTGGGAACTGTCGACGCCATCGTCGTTGACAATGTCGTCGTGCTCGCCATTAGCGGATCCGAAATGGGAATACTCAATGGCGTACTGCTAGTTTTCGCAGAGGGCAATAATTTCAAACGGGTTTGTGCGTGAGCGACTGCACCACCCACCGACGAATCACCAGTTTCTCTTCCCTTCTCCAAATTTTCAAACTCCCAAAATGTCGTCGTCGCCTCTTGGATTTCAATGTCGCGCACGTCATCGCTTTTGCGCGCGATTTTCTGGATGTACGTGTGCACCGTCGTCACTGGTGCCGTACTCCCGCCGCCATCCGCTTCAAACGGCGGCGGATCGAAATTCTTATTCATCGTCTGCGTCTCATTGACGACAGCCGCCTCCTTGTGACGCTTGAAGAGCTTCGCCGTCGTAAGCACGTTCTCTTCGGTGCTATCCTCGAAGCGTAGCGGCAGGTATTTGGGTGTCGCGTTCGGCACGATAAAGTCACTGATGAACTTCGGCGTGTATGTGCTGACCAGCGGCAGGATAGTTTCGCGCGCGTACTTCTCCGCCTCCTCGAACATGCGCGCCAAGCGCTGCGGCAGGAATTGCACGGTGCGCACGATGGCATTAAACGCATCCTGCTCTTCGCGTTCGCCGTTATAATTGTAAACACGCGACGCCTGTGTACCGTCGTCATGCCGCTTCCACTTGTTCTCCTGCGGCACGGTGGGTATCCAATCATTGCCCGGCGCCGCCACCTTCTGCACACCCGCCTCTTTACCATCATAAAACGTGTAAACTAATTCGCGATTATTCTTCTGGCCGCGGATACGCGTTCGCGGTCGATCCGTGCTTACCACCGTCGGCGTACTGGTGGTGGTCAGTCGCGGCAAGCGCACCGTAGTCGGACCTAAAATCGGTTCGGTAATCTCACTCGTTACCTTTGCGTCCAAATCCTGCGCACGCGATCGACCACTTTTCGGCGTTTGCGGCTTAAGGATCGGCTCGACAACCTCCCGTTCGGTGCTGGCGCTCGCGTTTGCGCCGCGCGTCACTTTCACCACGCGCGAATTAAAGGCGCGACTCTGCTCCGACTCGCTGTCGACGATATTATTGTTATCATTGCTCCACGGAATGTTAAATATCTCGAACGCGTCGCGGAATGATAATGCATTGCTTTGGCTCTCTTTCTTGTCGAGACTCTCGTTGGACGCGGACGCATCGCCGCCTTTCACCACCGGCGTTGGAACAAACTTGGACGAGTTCTTCGCACGCTCATAGTCCACCTCCTCCTGTTCGCGGGCGTCGTTTGTGTCCTGGTTGCTCGCCGTCGGCAGATTGCATTCGCCCGGATACAATGGCAGCATAATTGGCACGCCCGAATCGAGGATGAGGTTCTTCTTGCAGACGGACGCGCTGCGACCGAAGCTGTCGCTCAGCGTGATCTTGTCGATGCGCCACTGCAACAGGCCGGACGTTAGCCAGCCGCTGTAGGCGCTGTAAAGAATCTGAATCTTGGTCGGCTCCAAGAGGATGGGATGTGGCACTATAATGCGCGACACCATACTGCCGAGACGCATCTCCTCGTCTTCCTTTCTGCAATGGAAAATTACAAGGGTGGTGGTTTTTCGTTTTTCGATTTGCGACATAGCGACAGGCAATTTAACGCATCGCTGCGTGCGTGCATGCGGCGCAATCGCTATTTGCACACGCACCGTGTGAGCGTGAAGGTCTCGTTCAGCAGCGAGTCGCCGATGAGCGTGATTTGAATCTTGCCGTAGCTGATGATTGGCACTTCGCTCGGGGTGCTCTCGATTTTGATATTGTATTGATGAGCTATTACAACCGCGTAACAAAGGTAGAAGAATACATATTAGCTTCGCAATCAAAATTATTTACCACAAAAAGGTTCTTCATCGCGTGTGATCAGGTACAATTGTCCGCGGCCCTTGGACCTATCGGCGTAGTAGCCCATATTGCCGCATTTACGCTCATCATTGCAAGGGAAACAAGTACCGGAGAGGAAATCGTCGTAGGTTTCGCAGGGGAACGCCGGAAAATGGCAGCGTGGCGATACGGAGTCAGTGAAGAATTTGTACGCCCTCCGATGGTTACACAATGAACGGCCCTCGACCGCTGAAGCTACAAGCGAAATAATCCGGAAAATTATAATCTTTCTACATTTCCACAGTATGCAACGTACACCAAATAATATCGCTGACTGCACCGACAAATATATTACTACAACCCTTCTGCATGCGGCCGCCATTGGGGTAGAAGTCGACATGGCCCATGGGCTGCCATGAACCCAAACCGCCCAAAATCAAGTTTTCGCCATTGCTGTGGATCACATCGACAAACGTCGCGTCGGTTTGATCCAAACGAGCGCGCGGATCCTGCGATTCGAAGAGTGGCCCGGCCGGATCCAGACCTATTATTTTCATCATTACAAATTTGAAAATTTGAACTTTCGTCTATACATTAATTGTGGACGAGGGCAGCTTGTAATTTATTTTGGAATATAGGTGTGCGCAAGGTCGAAAGCAAATGATTACCTACCTGTGATGCGGCTCAAATTACCAATTTCGGCGCCGGCAAAGCCAGCGACGTGCGCGCCCAGGCTGAAACCGATGAGATGAATGTTGCGCATCGAGAAGCCGACCTTCTCGACCATGCCGCGCAGCAGCATCGCCAGCTGCTTGCCGACGAGGCGTGTGTTTGCCGCGGCCTTCACGTAATTCGGTAGGCTGGCGCCGTTGCCCCAGTCCACGCAGATCACGTTCAGGTCGTCCTGTGCCAAAGCGCGCGCGCGCCAAAGAGAAAACCAGCATTATCATTAAATCATCCGCTAATTATGCATAAATTGCGCACCGCATCAGATTCGCTCCATATTCGCATCGAATAAAGGCTTTTTACTTATACATTGTCGTTCAAGTCTAATAATCACATTATTTTGTGGGTAAAACGCATTGGGCATTGTTCGGGCATGAAGCAATGTTTCATGCCTTTGCACACAATCAATTAGGTATGCAGCGCACGTGTTTTAGAGAAGGGGGGCCGGCGTAATCAAATTACCTACATCTCAACAACTGAATTCGGTTGTACGGAGCGTGTCAATTAATTATTACTTACGACCGCCATCAGCGCGCTGCGCATCTCGTACACCCAGATGTGCGTGCAGTCGCTACCGAAGCCGTGGATCATCACTTTCAGCGGCAGCGTGCTGTTGAGGCCCGTCTTCGCCCAGGTGAATGCGTCGCTGAGATTGCCGAAGGGATACTCGCCGGGCGTGTTGCCGGCGCGCCGACTGCTGTGGCTCGGGTACAGCAGGAAGCGCGTCGCGATCTCCTCTGGTTTGCTGGGCAGCATGTCCAAGTAGCCAAACGGTCCGGACGCCTCGAAACATCCCAGCTCCGGATAGCATACGCTCGGTTCATCGCGTTTCGTCCTGCCATCAGCCAGCAATGGATTGGTATTACATATTTATGATGGACGTGGAAACAGGATGGATTGGGGGCGCATTTTTCATCATCCACTCTACATGATGAAGGGATGAGGCGAGGTGGAGGCAATTTGCATATTTTGTTACCTATGCCGGTGTCGCGATTGCCATGCGTTCATCGATTGCACGACCGCCTTGTAGATTTCGGCATCGTGCAATTCGTCTAGGAGCTCCTGCGAGGGGCTGGCCCACGGCCCACCGAGCACTGTTCATAAACAAATTGATATTGAAATTGACTTTCAGATATAAATGATAAAATTAAACTTAGACACGTTTATTATTAACCATTAAAATGATCTTAAATGTTTTGCTGTGCAAGATTTTAACATAAATGAAAGTTTTGTAATAACAATTACGATTTATGCACGTGAGGTTGCAAATATGTTAATAAATACAAAATACCGAAATGCGGAAATAATTCCGGATTCTATCTACGAATTATGCATCATTCACAATATTTAAATCGCGGCTCGTAAACGAAATCGCTAACTTTCATATTGCTCATTGTTATGAGCATAAACTCATGCAAAATCCATCGCAACAATAAAATGCCACAACAATCATCCATTTAATAATATTTAAATCGACTTCCTTCCGCAGTGCGCTCGCGAGCGTTATTAGCGTGTTGTATTGTTCGCTGCCGATTGCGGCAATCGCTAATTATCGACTCGTCGCCGTCGCCATGCATTTTGCGCGCTGGAACATAACGGAAGCGCACGCACGCCAAGCCAAACGAATGGCGATTGAATGAAACAAACGCAAGAAGCCGCAACAAGTCGGTACGTATTATTACGCTCGTCAATTATATGAAATTACTCAACTCAGTGGATGCGCCGATGGCATACGGCACCACTCGCACCACTCACTCGGCAGTTGACGGATGCCCCACGATGTGCGTGCGTCGGCGATTAAATGCAACAGTGGAAATTGCATTAATTGCCAGCTTTGTTGCGTTCGGCACACGCCTACAATAAATTAGCGGCTGTTATGTGTTATGCAGTTGCCCGTGCATGTTTCGCAAAATCATCGCATCGCATGTGAAGGAATACCTACGTGTTACATGGCGATTTCCTCCTTTTTCAATATACTAATCATTTTCTCGATACATCACACCGATAATCGTATTACATGCGCGGCGGTGGATGTTATCGATGTGACCGCGCCAGCCCGCGCTGCCTTGTTATAATTAAATGAGAAGAATAATATTTATTACGACACAATAAATCATTGCTGCTGATACAGATCCTTCCTCATCAGCCAATTGTTATTACACAATCGTTTGTGTGCACACGTGTAGTTTCATCGTGATAGCGAGCAGAACGCGAAAAAGGCAGCGTGGATGAAAAGAGCGTCATTTTCCAACAACAATGCGCCGTAACACATATCCGTTTTCTTTCTTCTCTTGATACATACCTACTCGTATATATTGTGAATAACGCGCATAACACCAATTGTCCGAAAAAAATTGCAATAGAAATAGAAATCTTCGAATAATCGTTTGCCGATTGTCGCGTCCAGGAAGGATTGTTTGCAAATGGAGCGACGTGCCCGATCTAATTGCGTACCGTCTAATTAATCAGCTGCGTGCGCGGACAATGGTTACAAGCGATCGCTGCACGAGTATTACAAATTCACAACAAGCCGCGCAGATTTGTTGGTGATTGCTCGAAATTTCTCTTTTATTGTTCGCGCGCGCAACTGCGTTATTTCCGTAATTGTCACTGGATCAAAATGAATCGTTATGATATCAACCAACAAACCAACAATCGGGATCATAATAAAATGCCACATACAGGAATGTGTGCGAATCGAATAAAATGCGATTGGAATCGATTGCAATAACAGTACATCCAGTCAGCGTGCGCTAGTAAACTGATTGCATAATCAAGTTGTGTTGACATTCTTTTTGTGGA
>JARJDR010006505.1:0-13169 GCA_030264135.1 Myllaena sp. GC000078 | reverse complement strand
TGTATAAGAAAGGAAAAGTTTCGTAACACATAATCTATATGTAATGCATAATGATAGAGAGCAAAGAAAGAGTTAAAAACTGTTTGAGACGTATTACATTTATAATTCTTCTTTTAATAAAATAAATCTGATTACAGCATTTGCTGCAAAATATTGTTTGTTGAAATTAGAAATATGATATCTACGTGACGTCCAACGTGAGTGTAATGAAAGTGCATCAATTGCATTCCGCCACTATACTTATGAAAGATGCAATATGAAATAGTAATTTGATGCCAATTTATATGCTTTGTTTCTAAACAACAATTTAGTTGACATTATTTACTTTGTAACGCATTCATGTATATTGCGTTTACTGCTTATTCAATTTAATCGATTTTACTTATCAAACCTGCTTGATGAAAATTTGAATTTAAGAAAGCCGTAAATTTTCAACAATTACCTTGCGAAAAAAAAATTGGGGTACTTAATTAATTTCTTAATAAGAAATATATTAATAACATAGTGAATGCGACAGAAGCGTCTCTATGAATTGAATTAAATTCAATACTATAAAATTAATTGATTAAGTTCGGATTAATTACTTTATTGTTTTACACAGTATAAAAGCCGGCGGATTCGATGTGATAGCGTCAGTTCAAGCTACAATTGCAAAAATCAAACATTTCAAGATGAGTTTTATCAAAGCCCTCCTCGTCTGCCAGGTGCTCCTCTGCGTCGGTCTCACCATGACCGAAGGATCAGGTAATTTTACTTGTCTTTGTATAAACAACAAGAAGATGTGTTAGAGTAATATGGAATCAATAAGGAAGACTAATTTGTTTGTGTTCTATTGTAGTCATTATGGGCCCATATTATGACTCAGTCCGATCACTTCTGCGAGTGCCGTACTACCTATTCAAGGGTTTCTTGCGAGTTGGTGCAGCATTGATTGTGAGCGCCCTGCGTTTCGGCGCCAACCTGGTGGAGTCGGTGACAATGGCGGGCGTTACGAACCAGATACGCATCGCCCGTTCCTTGCCAGAGACCGGACTGTTGGGACACGATGGCGCACTTATCGATGCCGTATTGCACGGTGCTTAAATTCGATCGATTCAATCGATTTTCGCAATATTGATATTCTATGTTGACGACTGTTGGCTTTGATTATTTATTTAAACTTAATCACATGAAATACATTGCAATCTGAGTCAAAATAACGTGTAATAATTGATACCCTAATCCAGAACAACCAAAATCATCCTTAAGAATTATTTCCATCTAAAATAAAAGATTTCCAATAGCATTTCATCTTCATATTGGTAAAGTTTGAGCAGTTCAAGAGCAAACAAATGGAAATATGATTTTCTTTCTCGTTTTACCATACTAACATAAATTTTAATATATTTCTTAATGTTAGACTTTGTGATTGACTATTTATTTTATAATTAAAAATTTCCCTGTTAAATGATTGGTACAAACATGGCATATAAAAAGATATTTCCGTATGTCATGCAAATGTTTAAACATTAGTGAATAATTTATCGCGCGTTCGAGTTGATAAAAAATATATTTCTTCATTCAAACTTGGTAACATCACAAGTTTGATGCATGCGCTGCATCGTGAGTAGCAAATTGTAAATGAAAATTTTTCTATAAGCATTGCCTTTTAGTAAATGTACAGTAAGTGTTAATCGTTAGAATTTGAATCTGAATAAGTTACCAATATTTAACGGGACAACTAAAGTAAAGTAGTAATTTAAGGATATTGGCAGATTTTATAGATTATCTTGAATACGAACAGAATATGCGCGATGATTTGCTAGTGCAGATAGATTTTACCGCATCAAAATCCGTTGAGAAATAGCCGAATTATCAATGCAAAACATTGCGCATAGTCGGTTAGCTAAGAGAGTGCACCTGACGCAATATTTAACCCTTTGGATCTGTGCGCGACCTTACTTGGAATGCGGCTATGATTTTATATATGACTTATAATTTTAATGCGTGCACATTTCTATCGGTGAATGCGGGTGCGAATGGGGACGCACCACTGAATTGACATCGACTGTTAAATAAAACCGGATTTCATGATAAGAAATTACTATCAACTAATCGGCGATTAGTGTTAATTTTTATTCATAAATTCCTAATCTAAAACCTGTTACAAGGATATGTTTAACGCACTGCTAAATATTTAGTCCGCCGATTTTGTCCAATTAATTTTAATCGCTGATTAGCGTCAATCAGTTGTTATGAAATTCAATTTTCTCTTAACCAACGATTAGTGATTTTAACCATTGCTTAACGTTTTATGAAGTCGGGCATTGTCCGACAATTGACAAAGATTTTTGTTTATATTGTTTGTCTTACGACTTTGTTTTTGTACGTTTGTACGTTGGAGAAGCGTAGTTAGAAGAAGAAGATGACGATATGTCACTTTACATCAGTTTTCAATTTGATAAATTTATTTCGATAAATAAATCACGTAGATTAATTTGAAATGAATAAGTACTTATTGCAATTTCAATTGAATTAAAATTGAATTCGATCAATAATGAATCGTGTAATAATATGATTAACATATTTTTAATTAAATATCGGCAGGTATTAATACCCCGCATCTCTCAAGATTGGATCAGTTTCCGAGAGATACTTGAAGAAATACGTGTGCTACAAATAATCTCTTGCAAAATGAATAAAACCACATTCGTTTTATTGTTGGCTTGCATCGTGCTTGCTATTGCAGCTCAAACAAGTACGACAATCCTACATCCAATTTTATTTTTAGTAAATAATAATAATGTTTCAGATGGAACCTTTCTACTTTTGAGAATTGTCTGCGGGGTCTTCAGATTCCTGCGCTCGATGATTGGAAATGTTTTCATGGCTTTCCTTGGTTTGAACAGAAGTCCGGAATTGCGAGGGTATTAACAGCCACCCCGTTGTTAATAATAATAAGGGGAGCAATGTAATTTGAAAATAAATTGCAATATGAAAATAAAATGTAAAAATAATGCACAAATAATAGAATTGATCTATATTATTCGAACCATCCCTAACGACGGTTTTCCTATGCAAACTTCTTTCCGATTGATTTTCTCCTGTCGCGCCATAAATGATTGATTGAATAATTAGTATTTTATGAAAACATACTTGTGCTCCTCCTACGCAATTATGTCATTAATGAAAACTATAGTTTGCGAAAACAATTAATTACGTCGCGCTATTATAAAATGCAATATAATTACGTGTGGAAGAATCTAATTAGTCCACGCCTACTCTGGTGTAATAATGAACCATTTTCTAATTGCGTTTTTCCTCATTCGTTTGGTTTCCGATTGGAATTTATAATGTTCGACATATTTGGGCGTATTTTGCATAGATAATGACTTTGCGCACGGACTCAAAGTGGAAAAAGTACTTGTGAAGGCGGCGATTAATTAGCATAGTCATCGCGTGCGCAAAGGGCAACCATATAGTTGTGCATTTTGAATAAATCTAGTCCTCGAGGGAATCGGCGCAAGGTTCTTATCGAAAAGTTTTGCTGTTAAGTTTGCTAAGCCTCCCACGCTTGTCTCGATCTTATTACACGACGAGCGGAATTAATTAAAATTTGCGCAACACCATTGGATATTGATTAATGTGTTTATTCACTGAATTGATTCCATTATCATGACGTTCACTATTAAATGTAATTGTTATCTTTTATAATTCAGTTTGGTGCGCGCATTGTTTGAGGGAATTAACAGTTTTGACATGGTTGCTTTATGAAACCATTATTATCAATTACCATTTTGTAGGCGGCTCGCGTTCGCGACACAGGTTTTACTTGAAAGCTATACAAAATGTTGATTTATATAATTCTAATAATTGCAATAACAAATGGTAATATAATAGGTTAAACTGTTTTTTTAATAATAATATTTATTTATAGTAATTTCAAGTGATGTCGAATCGCCATATGCCCAATCGAATAAGGATGCAATAAGCAGTAAATTTAGACCACCGCAACGAATCAGTGATGTTAATGAAACTGATACCCCAAATGCTTACGATAAGAACGTTCTACAGGGAAATGATAATGATCCTAATCTCTGGAAAAACATTGAACCTTTCAATAATAACAATCGTGAATCACAGTTAAGTTCGAGCAGTAATGATAGCGAGTCAAATCCATCTATTGACATCAGAAAGCTCCAAAACTCATCCGCAAATGCAAGTTTTCAAGATATACCAAAAAATGACTCAAGTACTTGGACCTATGAAGACTCATCGGACGAAAGTCACAGAAAAGCAGGTTCGCAAGATAAACCAAAAAATGACTCAAGTACTTGGACCTATGAAGACTTATCGGACGAAAGCCCCACAGATAGAAAAGAAATAACACCAAAAACAGACGGGCATGAAACATCAGAGTCTTCTTCAGAACCAGAATCAGAATGGGCAGAACATGATGAAAATGAAGAAGTAGAAAAAGCAGAAGTAGGTGAAAATGAGTGGAGACCTGCAAGAAAAATAGAAGAAGAACAAGAAGAAGAAGAAGAAGAAGAAAAAGAAAATGAGTGGAGGCCTGCAAGAAAATCACTGTTTGACACCGTACCCTCAATATTGGGCTTAATTGGTCCCATAGTCGAGGGGTTTGTCTCATTTATCGATAAATTGAAGGAGAGCGGCATCATCCCGCGCATTATGGAAGCGGTGCCCCAAATATTGAAATTCGCTTTAGGAATATACGATTTCGTCGTAAAGGGCGGCACATTCATAATGACTGTATTTAGACATCTGTATGCAGCTGGCAAAAACCCCTGAATGTATTTGGATTCTTGGAAAATAAATATAACTACATTGAATTGCACTTAATTATTTACTTATTTATTTTATTATTCCCATACCGTATAATTACATAAGTATCTAAGCAAAATTATGAAAATATTTAGTGACTTGACTAAATAATTATGACGTGCTGTAATCTATAATTAATTTCACGCACAATTAATTTTAAAATTAATATCACGATATGTTGTGATTGCATACAATTTACAAAATTGTAAATTAATTAAATAATAAAAAAATAATAATAAAAAGATATGAATCGATTTACACTCCAATAATTATTTTTTCGCGTAATCATCACACAATCACCAACGCATATGATTCGTACAATTAATTTGTAATGCTTAATTAAACGCTAATGAACCATTGCAATTGAAACTTGAAAACAGAGCAAATTTTCCTGTATAAATGAGGCGCCCTTGTAAGTTTTTGATCCATTCACTGTTAGTTG
The DNA here is from genome assembly GCA_030264135.1 of Myllaena sp. GC000078. Lineage (NCBI taxonomy): Eukaryota > Metazoa > Arthropoda > Insecta > Coleoptera > Staphylinidae > Myllaena > Myllaena sp. GC000078. Next base: position 7,903 of record JARJDR010006505.1, on the reverse strand, counting down.
GTTTTGTCAACATTTGCTACCAAACAACAAAAAAAATTAAAATGAAAAGAATGGGATTCATCAATTTCGCCGTGGTGTGCGTGCTTGCCAGCTTCTATTTGATAGAAGTAGAAGGTAATGAAGATGGTGGGTTCATGCTCATACTTGTACCTAACTGTACGAACACTGACTGTACTAACACTGACACTATTTACACTGACTTTTAAAAATTGGCATTTATACTCAAAATTTAACCATCGATAACCTTGAAAAGATAGGTAACATTGATCTAATAATTAGTTACAAGTACAACCATAAACCCACCAAAATAGTTATTAAGCCATTATTTGATAAAATTGGATTTGTTTAATATTTCGCAGGACAACTGTTCCCTTCACACTCCGTTGCGCAGCCACTTATGTTACAAGCACCACCCCCGGCACCCGTTGAAGCACCCACCGATTTGATGAGCACATTCCTTTTCCCCTTCCGATTGCTCTCGATGTTCGTCAAGATCGTCGCGCGCACATTCCTTGGACTTTAAATACGAGTACATCCATTGTGGTAAAGTAAGAAAGAACAACATCGATTAATTCCATTTAGTTATCTTGTTAAATTATGGAACACATGCAATGATAAAACTACAAAAAAAATATAAAGATGATTAAAAACTATGTATTTCGTGATTTTCCATTTCCCCAAGGGTGACAAATGTGCACTGGATGAGCGACGCAAACAATCATTTTTCAATTTAACTTTTCCCAAAAGTATCGCGTGGTACCCATGAAGCATATTTTCAGAGATAATAATAATAATAATATAAAATGAAAACAACTAGATACTTTTGGTTCAGATTCAAAATTCAAGGGAAGACGAAGAATATAAAGTGGAATCGGCTACGATGGTGAGGAGATGAAACTCTGTATGGTGCCCTAAGTGATGTCGAGATGATGTCGTGTACACAAGTTGCCAACAGGTGAAACGATGCGTGCTTTGGTAACTCAAAATTTGTTATGCAAATAACGGATCTTTGGGGATTTCTTTCTATAATCTGCAATGTGCGTAAATATAACAAATTAATATGCATTTAAAAGTCAATGTCAGAGAAATCACTACCATTTTTCAATTGAATAGTTTTAATTGGCAATCATCGACAGCTGTTGTTGTTTTTATGAAAATAACTTCATCGGCGGACGCAAACAATGCCAATGGGAAACTATGTGCTTCTATGTTTTGCCGATTATACAAATACAATTAGCACTCACGGCAAACGAATGCAATGGGGGCGGTTTTAATCAGAAACTTTAATTTGTCGCAATCCGCATGCAGCTTGTCGCCAATATATTGCGTGTTTTGGGTCAAAATTGATCATTTCAAAAAATATACGAGAATATCAAAAAAGAAATCAAATAATATTTAATTAATAAACTCATAACAGAGCCACCACAACGGTATAATTATATTACTATTTGCAGCATATTGAATTAATGATTTATTTTTTAGACCAAACATGTCAATTTTTCCTTTTATTTTTAAGTTGTTTTATTGTTAAGTTAGGTTGCCCTTGATATAATTATGGACGCCGTGTTTGCAATCAGAAGGAGTTCCAAAAAAGAAGCTCAATTAAAATAGAAGCAATAATAGTAAAGTTATCGAACCATTAATGATGTCATTAAATAGTGGAGAATAAATGAAATGAGAGCGTATATATTGTGAAATTTTAATTTGTCGTGACGCACCAAACATGGAGAAGCCTGTCGCCAATATATTGTACGTTCGGCGCACAATTCTTCGGTGTATTTTAAAGTTGCAACAAAACTACAAAAGTACATATATTGAAAGATTCAAAACGAAGAAAAAGCTACCACATCGGTGTAAGTAAGTACATTATCATTTGTATAATATTGTGTTAATGATATATTTTCCAGATCAAACATGCATAAACTTAATCTTATCAAGATTGTTTTTAAAATTGTTAAATTTTTTGTTAAATTATTTTTCAAAGTGGTTAAATGTATGATTCAATGCTGAAGAAGATCAATTAAAATAAAAGCCATAATAATAAAGTTATAGAACGATCCTAATGATGTGATCAAGCAGTGGAGAAATAAAAATCCGTTTAATTTACAACCCTTATTTATGGTTTATCGGAATTAATTAATTTACATGCACGCCTTAGTGGGTAGCAACTGCGTCTTGACTGCATGCGGTGGAATAAGCAATTTTAAACATTGCGGAAGTTCTAAATGGAATCCTTGTGCAAATATATGTGGTAACACATATCAGATGAGATGAGATGAAAATGAAGGGTATGTGCATGAAGACGTATTGTTCCGCCCGCCCACTCAACGAATGTGAATAATAGTTACATGTGTTCTCTGGTGACATGATGCACTCTAGTCTCATTTTCAAATATACGCAATTCATTTGCTACAGCAGTTATAAAACATAAATAAAATGCGTAAAAATTTCGTGCAAACAAGCACATTGATAAATCGAATCTCATATTTTTTTCTATCGATTTAATATAAAAATTGAACTACCTACGTCGGAGCAATAAACGAATGACGGTTAAACCACAGAACTACGTCATAGTTAATTGTTAATCGCAAATATTGCACAGTATAATAAACCTATAAGTATTTTAAATAATCGAAACGTAACCTAACCAGTTTTATGAACTCTAACAAACACTAAACGTTTGATAAAACTTGGGTTGGCGCCAATAATTATTCGCAATATTGCAATGCATAGAAATTCATTTTGGATTTATTTCCGATCGAATTGAATGATATTTTACGGCCATACGAAGAATTTAACGCATGAGAAAAATTGATGGATCTATAACAAATCTATCAATATCAATAAATAATTTGCTATAGAACATGATCGTTTCCGTGCGTGTGTGCGCCACGCGTTTTCCCTTTAATCCTGGCTACCCCACTCGTAAAACGTATGCATCTGGTTTGTTGCAATAACGGTAGCCACGCGCACACAATTTGCATACGTACGTCGTAAAACGCCGATTTTTAATATTCCATAAAAATGCAGCGCGTACGTATAACGTCGTTCGTATTGTGTACGTTTATAGTTTTCGTCCATGCAAGCATAATAATTTCCGTAATTTTTTCTCCGTATTTTGATTTGTATCATGCAAATATAGGGATTAACATTTAATCAGTAAATTAATTACATGTTTATAAGCTGATAATATACCTATAATTACATAAAAATTATATACCATTTCACAAAATTCATTACGAGTTGTTGGTTTTAGAATAGATCGGACAAGGAGATCAGCAAGGAGCGCCGCTCTTCCTTGCAGGTCAGCGGGGATTGGCTTCGCGCGCCGGCCCACGCACGACATACGCGCATGCCACCCTCGCTTGCAGCGCCTACCCACCACCTATGGCGCGCATAAATACGCGGCGCGCGGATAATTTCGCGCGGAAAAGTTTCAGCCACGCAGCGCCACCACCACCACCATAGCGCACCGCGCAGCACAGCATCCGCACTCTGACGCCGACGCCTGCCGACGCCAACTCCAACTCCGCCGTCGTGAAAGAGAGAGTATTTCAGCCGGCACAGGCTCGAGAGCCGTCGCATTCACACCGTCCAACACCCCGTTTGTTGATCGTCCCATCGGAGTGACCGGAGCCCAGCGTCGCCGTTTAGCCGATCGGAGAGGATAACAATCGCGGAGAAGCAACCCCCCCACAAGAAAATTTTCTTTGGCGCGAATTTTTGAGTCCGAAAAAGTTTCCAAAGAGCGATAATAAAACGACGAGTGGTGATTTCTTTGCTGTTGGTGAATTTTACGCAACTTTCAACTACGATTTGATCTTCTTCTTCTTCAAAAAAAAAAGGTGAGTTTTTATACTTATACTAATATCAAATTATATAAATTTGGCACAAATTTGATCAAATTTTAATTGCGTCTTTATTTAATTTAATGATTTGTTTTCGAGTGTTTGACGATTACTATTTACGATTATTGCGATTACAATATCGTAAGAGCGACGACCGCAAACCAAACGCATATATTTATTAAGTGCGTTATTCTTGATGGAGACTGTTTTCACGCAAATTAATTTGCGTGCCACGTTCTTATTTAGTATACCGTGCGAGAGAATATAAGATATTATCAACGATATTAAACATCATAAGGATAAACGCATTTGCGCCGTCGGTGGACGAAGAGGACGACTTGTTGCTTTTACGCCACGCCAGCGCACGTACAGCTCTATATAGTGTTTTGTCGACATCAAACACTCCCCCGTTTTTGGTCGCGGCTGTGATGTTTTAAAAGCATCGACGCTACTACCCATCAACGTAATTTTCATTATCGCTATAGTGGAAAATGTACAGTCTTTCCGTCTCGTGCCTCTTCTCTCCGAGTAAGAATACGTCGTCGTTTTGTTGAAGTATATTATAACATAACAAAATAGCAGCAACACCCTCCACCATAGTTTTATCTCAAAGGCAAGAGATTTCCGTGTGTAATTTCGATTCAAAGAAATTCCTCGCGTCAACTTGTTGGCATATTCTTGGAGACAGCACACAGGAATGCGGTGCGGCGCACCGGCGGGTATATGTGTAATGATGCGCGGCGCATTAGTTGATTAATTAATCTGTGCTTGTTGCTCGTTACCAGGCGCGCTCGTTACGCGCGATAAATGGTAACCGAGTACTCCTACAAGCGGACGGCACGCATCCTGTCGAAGAGGTACGCTGAAATTGCCAAATTACTACATAGTTTCCGCTCGCGGAAGTGGTTGCAAAATCGACGACGAACTTCGTGCTGCAGCACGAGTGCAATTAACTGAAAATTTATTAGCGGGGTTTGATGCTTTGATCATGCAAAAGGTCATATCTTGCCGAGATGTTTCTTATGTATGGCTTTCAAGAAACTATTCCATCAATCAAATGCCATTGCGGTTTCTTTTTATGTCATTTTTTTGTATTAGGAGCTGAAGCGCAAATAAGGGTTGTCAAAATACGGATATGTGCATGTTTTATTCATGTCGATTGTGTCGCATCAATCTTTTGCGAAATGCGATGGCAAAATTTTCAATCATCGGAGATTTCGGTTGCAATTGCACGATATTGATAACTACATTTTGTGGTTGTATGATTGATTATATAAATCTGATATTTGTAGATAGTTATATAATTTTGAAATTTTTTTGATGTTTCATAATAATTGCTTTGATGACCACTAGGAAATCTGTTAACATAATAGTCAACGTCAATATTAGATACATACAAGAGTAACAATTTCGGTTTAACAGTGCACAATTTACGCAACGTACAAATTCATTCGAAATGAAGAGTAATTAAATGCAATCCAACGCAACATTTTCATTTTAATACATAAGAGGTGCCCCATTACTAATGTCAACTAATTAACCGCCACATAACCACTAGCAGCGCGACGTATGCAAACCAAGTATTAAATGACGATTGATACATTATTTATGTAGCAAATTTTAACTGCGCCGTACTCGTATCAATGCATTTTTGATTGGAAAGATTTATTCAAATATATTTCTATACAAAAAGATTTATGCATTTCCTGGTAGATATTTGTACTGCAAAACATAATTTATGTACAAGCAACGTTTAATTTTTGGAAATACGTCGATAAATTACAAATATATTTGTCAAACATTTTGCCCAAAAATGGTAAATTGTAAATATTTTTGTTACCTGCGGCGGTAAATATTGTTGGCAAATAGATACATTTCAAAAAGTGATTGAAAATTAATTCGTATGCGCTTCAGATTTTAATCGATTTATGCACGCGATATTACCGAATAATAAAACAACTTGAACATGTAATTAGATTTTACATGCGAGCAGCGCGTGTGTGCATTCCCTGGGGCCAAAGGGCTGAGCGTGGAATTAATCGAGTTGAAATTTATGCCGGCGATTAGAACCGAACTCTTTCGGCTTATAAGTAATTTCTGTGTACGCGTATGATTATAAGCAATGACAACCTTCACGTATGTGCGTGTGTGCGTGGAGTATAAATGAGCAAACGTCTCGAGTTTTGGCGGTTAAGTAAAACGCGCACAAAATATGGGAATATAATTGCTCCCCGGGGAAAACGACTCAGAAATCGGATTATATCTTTTCTACACACATGACATGTAGATACACGCTGCCACAATGAATACATTCGTAGGCGCACGCACGTAAATTATTCAATCTACATTTTAAATTATGCTGAATTGTGAATGAAAATTTACATAGACTTAATTTGATTTGACGAAAATTAAAGTTGAAATTTCGAAATTTTCTGCAAGACGTGCGCAAAGCGCAAAGGCAAACTCGGAAACTCGGTAGGAGTGTGTCCCGCACTTGCGCAGTGATTGCGTAATGGCTTAATTAAAACGCTACACAATTAAAACTATATGACGCGATGATGAACGTCTTCGGGCGGCGCGCGCAAATTTTGTTTGACTTGACGCCGACTCGAGGATGAACCCTTCCGGCAGCCGTAAAAAATCCGCGCACAAGAATTGATCATCGAACGATGAATGATTCATTAATTAATTTTGACGTAAACTTAAAAAGAGGTCAAAATAGGGATAATCCTTAGAGAGTTTAGCTAAGTTTACAAAGTTTATTTACCTCAATAGATCTTAATTACTTAAGTGGCATATCCATAATTCAAGACACTAATTTTGTTCCAACGTACAATAATAATTACCACTCGGTTATTCTTCTGCCCACGTTTGGACAAAAAGGGATGGCTTGCTTAATTTTTGCACCTTTTCGTGGGCGTTCAAAAGAAGATCATTTGCATAAATATAAATATCAAAAATCACAGTCGAACAAAAGTTTATGAATCGTAAAAAACATATTTACGGCGAACGGTCGCACCGAATTCATATTCGCGCATTGTTTGCCAATCAGACTTGCCCGCTTGGCCGATGTCTTACTTTTCCCATTATTTTTGCGCTCGCTAGCGAAAAGAAATGCGGTGCGCACCAAAAAGAATAAACGAACGAATGAGTGCTGAATTGAATTAACCTCATTTTGATATTCTTCCAGCGCGAACATGTTCATTTACATCAAGTTTTTATTACTTACATTTCTAATTTGTCGCTTTCCGTAATTTTGTATCGATTTTGGACGCACCCAGAAATGAACAAAATCAACAGGTCGCAAAAATTGTGCGGCGATGTTATATAAATAAATGTGTGGTTGAACGGTTAATTAGCTAAAAATCAATAAATTATAAATTTACGCGCTGTAAATATTCTAATTATATTCTTTGTATCGTTTAACATTCGAACTCATTAAAACACGCACGTAGGTGTGCAAGGAAGTGAATTTTGGTGTTTGGGATATTTTTGCCAGACCGGGATCAATTTCATCTCAAACTCATCGCTCCGATGAGCGAAAGGATTCGTTTCTTCGTTCACGTGTATTGAACGTATTTTCGTGGTGTGGCCCTTCATCAGCAAGCACATCAAATTATGTTGGTACACATACCTATATAGAATTCATGAAACAATATATGCAGCTGTGTAGCGAATCCTTTCAAATGCTCTCGTGGACACGTGTCGTAATTGAATTTGGGAGCAATTGAATTCGCAAAAGTTTTCAATTTTGTGAATTTTGCTTGTGACAAAAACGGTGAAGTCATACAGTCATTTCAACAATGTTAAAGAGGTGTAATTTGATAGATCCAGCGCGTTGCTATCCGCTCTGCCTCCGTGATTAAAAATGATTCAATTAATTAACATAATGGAAACGAAAATACCTAAACATATGCGAGCGAGTGCTCCCTATGTACGCACAATATATTCTCAAATTCGAGTAAATACCCAATGCATATCAAATGTTCACCGCACCACATAATATTGTTCATTTCCGTGCACTCCCCAATTTTGGCTTATTGACATATTGTCGT
>JARJDR010006496.1:0-14265 GCA_030264135.1 Myllaena sp. GC000078 | reverse complement strand
TCCGGCGATGTTCCCGACGTGGCCGGCGAAGAGCGAGCTTGGTCATCGGAAGGCGATGGCCGCGAGTCCCAAACCGCCGTCGGGAGGCCGCGAGTTCAAACAATTGGTGAGCAATTATCCAGTTGCAAATTCTTCATCACAATTTTGATTTTATTGCAAAAACCATTCGCCTTTTATCGTTGTCGAAATTTTAATTGATTTAATTATTCTTTAAAAAGTTTCTTGCCACACTCTGCATTGTAGCGTCTGATTGGTGGCGCCCTCTGAATAATGCACTTTCGAGTCGGCGTCATTTTGCATTTCCGTTCAGTTTGCCGGTGTGTTATTTATGTAGTGCTGCTTTTGCGAATTCTTAATTCCTTCCGCGTTAATTTCCTTTGCACGCGTGTCCGCGAGTTGCTTGGTGAGGTGAGACGTTAGTCATTCGTTGTGTTGCATACGATTCTCAGTTAGTTCATGCGATGTAAGAATTTCTGATTGTTTATTGACTAGCAATACTTCGAGGTTATTATATTAGCAATTTCTATATTTGTTCCCTTTTTCATTGTTAGCAGGGAGGCGACGGCGATGACGACGGCTACGGATTTCGCCTGGGCATCTCAGCGGCGGATTCGCGGAGGCTGCAGATGGGCGGCGGCTTCAGTTTGAAGTTTTAGGGTGTAGGTAAGGGTGCAACACCAGAGTCAACTTTTTGTAAATACGTTTGTTATTAAGAGTAAATCATAAGGTACAAGATAATAATACTTGCGCAAAGCGTTCACATCTTGTGAAACCTCTGTAACGAAAAGCTACATATTGTCATTCTCAAAACTCACAAAGCAACCGCGCGAAATAACAAGAAATGAAGAGAGAAAGCGGAGAGTCGCGCGCATTAAGTACTAATCATTCGCGAATCTGGGGATCGCAATAAACGTCGGTCAAATGCTCGGCCGGATCGACGGCATCCTGCCGGCTTAGAGAGCTCGATGAGTTCCGACTGTAAATGCTCACGTTGCTCGCCGAGAGCCGGTGCGCGCGTCCCGTCGGCGAGCAGCTGCCGTCGGAGAAGTGTCCGTCGTAACTATGCCGCTTCTCGGCACCGCTTTCGGGCGAACAGCTCTGAAACGATGCGGCCGACAGCGCCAAACTGTTGGCGCTCTGCGACTGGCACGGTACGACGAACGCCGTTGCGCTCGGCGTGCGTGACGGCGTCGAATTGTCGGACACGAGCGGCGTGCTCTCGTTATCACTGCCGTCATTCAGCTCCGGATTCGAATAGAGGAACTTCTCCTTGAGTATGTGATCCAGCGACTTCTTATGCGTGGCGGCGGCGCGTTTTTGCTGCGCCGCGTTGTCGATCGACTTGGAGCGATTGCGCGCCGGATGCGCGCTGTCCTTCAGCACCAGCGACGTCGGCCGCTGCTTCTTCACGTCGTAGTAGACGATCGTATGCTTGTTATTCGGCTTGCTCGGATCGGGCGTCTGCTTGATGACGACGTGTTTCGACGGCGCTGCGTTGCTACCAGTGGACTTCATATTGCTCTTGCGCTCCAGCACTGCGGGGGTTGATAGCGTTACACAAAGCCACACACGGCGTAGCATAAGATAAAAGGGGGTAGTTAGATGAAATGTTAGAAAACACACAACCATCACACAACGCACAAATGTATTGATTCGGTTTAAAGAGGAGTTATAATTAACAGTCTATTCGATGAGTTGGTTGAAGAGGAAGCGCTGGACGCGTTCGAAAGCGACATTACCTGGGGTGAGGTGCGGACTGCTGCAGCGCGAGCTGTCGCCGCTGATCGGCTCCGAGTTGCCCTGGATGGAGATCGCCACCGGCTGCCAGGGGCCGATCGGCGACGCCTGCAGGATGACGAAGTCCGTTTCGCCCATGCCGCACGTGCTGTTCGCTCGCGACCGGCTGCCACCGCTGTCGACATTGTTGCCTTCTGTGCAAACAAAAATGCTACTCAACAACAACAACCAAAAAAGAGCGCACTACGGTGATAAGCGAAATAAATTATGCGCAGCGTAAATATTTGATCAGTTTAGAACTGGCGCACTAATTACTTAATCGCCCCCCAAACGAACGCATCGTCACGCAGTACCATTACAAATAAATTAATTAGGCGGTGATAATAAAAGCCGGTGCGCGTCGCTGACGCGTTTCAGTACAGCCAGAACCTATTATTATGTATACTGGATACGCTCTTGATTGATACATCGTGATCGTTTCAACCCAAACTAGTTTCTCAGGCACCATTGTTACAAATGAAATCGAAATAGAAATAATATTGCTGCCAACGTGTGTCATACAACAACAAGCGTGCATTTAATAGACATTTGGATAAAAATACAACAACAAAATCAATACTGGTTCGAAGGATGAAAAACGAGCAACTACAAAGAAACGCATGCGTATAAACTATTATATAAATGGAAATAGATAAGATTCAGTCCAGTTTCCTTTCATTGCAACATTTTAATAACTATCAGGTGTATATAAATCGTCGTAGGCATTAAGTGAGTGTTGAGTTGTTCACACAAAGGCGGAATGTAGGAAGTTACAACACGTTCTAAATTATACGAGTATAAACAATGCTAATAATACAACACAACGGGCAGTTTTTTAACTAAAATAAGTTTTATCACACATATTAATGGCGACACGAATGGCACCCTTTTGAAAGAGTTATCTTTGGTTAAAAAATACGAGTTTAATATGCTCTCGGCTCTCATTACTACAAATGCGTATCGGAGCCACCGAAATTGGGCAGCATTGTCGGAAAGTTAGTGTGATTGTGCGGCTCCAGTATCATAATAGTAGGCTCGACGTAGTGCGCAAGCGACGCGCTCTCGACGTCGCGATTCTTATCGCTAGTTAGCAAGCGCGCGGGCGCGGAACGCTGATGCATTAGGGGCGGTGGCGTTGGGTGGACGGACATTGCTTCACCTTGCGAACTGTCCGGACTAGGGTGGATGACAAACGTGCGTGGTATATCGCCCTCGATGAGGTCGATCTTCTCCTCGGTCTCCTCCAGCACGTCCTCGCACGCCTCCTCATTGAGCGTTTGTAATGCCCCACAGATCATTTGCTCTTCCAATGTTACCTTAAAACAAAGCCACACCAAACAAATCACACGGATACCCAATTGCAATTTGATCACGCCGAAGAAGCGTCACACAGAAATATAGTAGGCGCAACAAACAAAAGTTACGGTTAGACAAGAATTACCTGATACTGTTTTGCGGAGCGGTTAGAAGAAAGCGGAAGAAATTCGAAGCATTAGAATTGCGATCGAAGCAATCGAATTACGCATAGTTTACCTGTTTTTCGATGACGCTGGGCTTGGCGCGATTTGACGCAGCGGCGTCGTTTTGTATCTTCGGCTCCTCTCCGCCGCGCTCGATCTTGGCGGACCCTTCAGCGCGGAAAGACGTTTCAAACAAACACTCAAAGCCCCGCATATAATTACCTTTGCGCTCCTGGCTGCCGGCGGGCAGCTGGCTCGCCCCGATGCTGAAACGCACGTTCTTCGCCTCGTCTTGCCGTATCAGTTGCGTCATTTCTTGTTCGCGCAGCGACACGACGACCACTTTGAACAGCTCCCAATCGCCGAAAGTCATGTTGAGTAGGCGCTTCAACTCCTCGAGGTCGCAGTGCAAGAGCACGCGCCCGTTGACGTTATTCCGCTTGATCACCTCCTGATAAGCGCGCATCGCCTCCGGCGTGAACTCGTGCATTTTGTCCAGTAGTTTGCAGACGCCGTCCACGTTCAGCGTGGACAGGTGTGTGTCGAGAATATCATTGGGTAGGCTGGTGATGGGGTAGTGCGGCAGCGCCTGCGAGTGTGCTGCCATGGTCATGTGGTCATTCCACGTCTGCCAGGGCATTGGGGTATGCGCGTACATGGGCGGCATGGTGGGTGTTGCTTGAGCCCTTGACATACTCCGCATGCGACGCGATAGGGGATGCTTTTGGCCAGACCAGTCCGTTGAAGATTGTTGATGCCACTGCTGGTTGATGCTGTGCGCAATGTTCATATTGCGATGAGGCGTCATCAGCATTGAGGGTTCGTCGAAGTTTTGGCTCTCCTCTGAAAAACAGCTCGAAAATAAGTCTACTACCAAAAGTCATTGCAAAAATCACTTCACCTTTGATCACCTTCTTCAAATAAGGATCCAGATTGATAGTGAAAGGCAAGAATATCTTCAGATCACTAACGAGCAGCGTTGATTTGTGGAATGAAAGGAAATAGTCGAATTTGCGTTCGTCCCTGTCCAGTTCCAGCAAGGGCTCCACGTCCTTCAACGTGGGAATACTCGGACGAACCCTAATAAAATACGAATCAGTGGAATTCATCCCGGCGTGAACCCCCTTTGCACTCACTTATCATAGATGGCTTTCAAGGAGAAGTTATCCTCCAAGTTCTCTTCAAAAATGTCATAGTGGTAAATAATCCACGACGTGCGGAACGGCCACTGCTCGGTGATATTGATCCATGAGGCGAGTCGGTACCAGGAGAAGTCGATCTGGAACGCTTTCAGTAGGCGGCCGGTGATGTACACCACGTTCATCAGCCGCCGCATCGAGCGCGGATTCACGTCGCTGAAGTAGTCGTCGGTAAGCAGCATCTTTGTGAGGTCCTGCGCGCCGCCGATGCGATTCAAATTCGAGCCTATGGAACTGGCGATCGACTCGGAGCCCTTCAACTTGCGCGAACCCTTGCGTCCGCTGAATTTGCTCAACTTCTCCGTGCTGGACATTAGTGCATTCTCCGAGGACAGTCGACGTGCTGAAAGCTAAATTGATCGCAGCCTTAGAAGACACCCATTAGTCCCATCCTGCGAAGCTTACCGATCTGCCAGTTACGCTCAGACTATCATCATTGGAAGCTGTCTGGAAAGCAATATTCTTGCGATGCGCGTACGCTGTCTTCTGTGCCTCCTTGAACTTCCGCAGCCCAGAGTTTTGCAGATAGAAGGGTAGATGCACCATGTTGTTGAGGTATCCATGTCCACCTATATTGCTCTCGCTGAATAAGCGGCGCGAGTTCATCTCGACCGCCTTGGAGATGACGTGCGGATCAATGGCAAGAATGACTATAAACGGCGCGTTTGCGTCGGAGAAGAGCATGTGCACGGCGTCGAGCACGAGCAGCACCTTCTCCTGCTCGCTGCTATCCAGCCCGTCGACGATAATCACCAGGCGCGTTTGCTGCGCGGTGAGGCTGTCCAAGCACTTGACCATATCCTTCATGAGATTCACTTCGGAGCGCAACGCCTGCAAGAAGCCCTCCGACTTCAGCGTGTCCAGCTTGGAAATCGTGCGCTGCAGATGCCGCCGCTGCGAGAAGATCAACGAGCCGAACATTTTGCCCCACGTGTAGAGATTTGCCAGCGTCGCAATGCCCAGCATAAATGCGGAGAATATCAGAATGATCTGCAGCGTCATCACCTCCACAAACTGCTCGCTATTGTTGCCGAATTGGAATAGGATAACGGCTAGCGCGCTAATCCCCATCAGGAAGAAGATGAACATCACCTCGAAGACGATGACGTACGGCAAGCAGCAGAGTTTGCGCCAGCGCCACGTCGACGACGATTTCAGCGAGCGCGGTTTAAAGGCCCTGTAGAGACGTGTTACCACCGAACCATAATCGCTTTCGATCGCATCGTACAACGACCCAATCATTTGCACCACCGAATTCTCGCCGCCGGTGGTGGTGCTCACTCGCGTCTGATCCGTGAAGTAGAAGCGTATGGGCTGTGCTGAGATGGAGTCGTTCGATGGCGCACCGGGCGGATGGCAGAAGAGTATCTGCAGGATGAGCTTCAGATTGTTGAGCTTGGTGGTGAGCTTCGTGTTGAAGTGGTACGGCCAATCCCAGTCATAGCGCTTGCTGGCGAACCACACAAACGTCAGGATAATATACGAAAGAAACACGACTCCCAGACCAACGGTGAGACCCAGTATCCAATTGAACGCCGACAGACCCACAATCGTGCCCACGATCAACGCCACGTGCACAATGATGAGAAAGAGGAGCGGCGTGAACTGGAACACCGGATCCAACCATTGCCGCGCAAAGTTCTTCATCTCGTCGCGAAGCTTGTTTAGCAGAAAGGATTTCCCACTACCCCATTTGGCATACAACCCAACTGTAATGGGCATCGAGAGCGACGGTTCGCTGAGCACATCCGCCAGCGCTGAGCTATACAAATCATATCCGAGCATATTCTCGTTGTCCTCGTTGGTGTTCAAGCGGCGTGCGCCGAAAATCTGCCCCAGAATCGTCTTCTGATGGTTGATGTCAATGTTATACGGGGTTTCACCGGCGCGATTCGGCCGGTAGAGCAAATGACTATGCTTGGGGTTGCGCAACAGTATCTCCACAATGGCTTTAGATCGCGCGCGCATTGCAATATGCAACGCTGTATCGCCCTTCTTATCCGCCGCGCCCACCTTGCCCTTCTTATCAAGCAGCAGCTGCACCACTTCGGCGTTGCGACAGCGCACCGCTTTCAGCAGCGCGGTATCGCCCTCCTTGTTCGGCAGCTCCAGGTCGGGGTTAGCCGCCAACAACATCTTCACAATGCTCACGTTGCCCTTTTCCACCGCTACGTATACGGCCGTCTTGCGCTCCTTGCCCGCCACGTCAACATCCGCGTACTTCTTGAGCAGCGCCTCTACTACACCGCGATGGCCTCCCTTCACCGCGTGGATGAGGTTCGTGTCGCCGGAACGGTCCTGGATATTGATGTAGGCATTGCTGTTCATCAGCGCCGTGGCGATCTCGTAGTAGCCCTCCTTGCAGGCGATGGTCAGCGCACTGCAGCCGTCCTTATCAAGCGCATTCACATTCGGCTTGTACTCCAGCAGTAGGTTGACGATGTCGATATGGTTTCCCTGAGTGGCGACCAGCAGCGCGGTCCAAGAATACATGCCCGCCGTGTCCACATTGGCGCCGGCGCGTAGTAAAAGACGCACGATTTCCGTGTGACCCTTGCGCGCCGCCCAAATCAGCGCACTGGTACCGTACTTGTCGCCCATGTTCACCTTCGCCCCGTGGTTGATGAGAATCTCCACGATGTGCGTGTAACCGCGGCCGGCGGCCCATAGCAAACCGGAAATGTGGTAGTTGCCATGCGCGTTTACGTCGGCGTTGCTGTCCAGCAGCAACGCCAGCACATCGGTGCGCCCCTTGTAGGTGGCCCACATTAACGCCGACCAACCCCCCTAACAATGCGCATGAGAAATGGTTGTAGTCGTTCGCAAACCCCTTACGCTTACCATATCGCGATGCTCGATTTCAGCGTTATTCTCGAGCAGCAGGCGACAGATATCAAGGTGACCCTCCTTCGCCGCGCAGAGCAACGCCGTCCAGTTGTCCGCGTCCTCCGCGTTCGGATCGGCGCCCATTTCGAGGAGCTCGCGCACAAAACGCGCGCGCCCTTTGGAGGCGGCGAGCATAAGCGCCGTCGTGCCATTCTATACAGTTTACGATTGTTACGATTGGCACACAGCGCAAACTTTTCCTGGCTTACTTCGTCGCGATCATCAATCTGCACTTGCTTGCCGTGCAGAAACTGCTGGAAGCCGTCAAAGTTGTCCTCGGTGATGAAGCCGGCCAGCGAGCGATAGCATAGCGATACCATCGATTCCGACCGGTGCAGCGTCTACATCCATGTACAGAAACAGCACGCGCATTTGCGGATTAGCAACAATTCGGCACGCGAATTGCGCGCATTAATACGTGAGGTAAAATAATAGCCACCTCCATAAAAAACTTCATACTGCAGTGTGTGCGTTGGTAGTTTTGGTAGTTGGTAGAGTTATTTGCGAGACTACACAACTTCAAATTACATTGAAAGTCAAACGGCCAACCAAATACTTAGGGTAATCAATATCACAAAGACGAGAGACAACAATTATTATGGCTAGTAGTGTAAATGTTTCACATTCACATTATTCAATTAATTAAAGAGTTCATTCGAATGGAATTCGAATTGTCGTCGATAACAATAGGGTAATAGATAACACCAAAAAAATGTTATGGACGGTAGGATTATAATATTATTATTTCGTGTTAATGTTTATTTCGGACGCGCGCACGCACGCACTACCGCGCTGAGAATGCGAGTCGTTGCTTGGCGAGCGCACAAGGAAAATTCACCTAGCAATTCGCCATCGTCATAAAAATAATAATAACGAGGACCAACGGAAAACCGTCGCGGGCCCGGCAAATAACAATCACTTACGTATGCGCGCGCCAACTTCTGCCGGACGGTAGCCATGCGTGCGCGCGAGGTGTAGAATTTTACTGCACTACAGCACCAATATTGATATTGGATTTGCGGACACTTGCTTGCGGTGTTGCGATTCGTACCACTACGTGTTTGTGCACGTGGGCCGACTGTGTAAATTTCGGGTGTTAGATTGCAATTATGTACTTCAGTGGATGCGCCTCGTTTAAATACCGAAAATTTATCACCGCACAGTGGCAAACAATCATAATCTGCGCAAACAATGCGATAATTAATTTTGCTGCATGAAATCAAAATCTAAATATTCATTAATATTTTCGCGCTCTCATTTAGTGGAATTTTTGCAATCCATTGTAAAACTGGTCCGAATTTCACGCGTGTTATATTTAAACATCGAGGTAATTAATGACCCGCCTCGGAGATTATTAATCATGCCAAGAAAAGCATTGTACGGCGCGGCGTTAGAAATTGGTGTATGTGTCGTGTAAAATTCACATGCTCTCGATCGATGACCTCGCGATTAAGCCATGATAGATAAGGCAAGAGATATCATTCACAATGTATTTGCAGTACATACGTTCAAAGTGCATTTTGGTTAATCATATCAAAAGAACATCAAACTTGCTGCAGAGCCAAACTACACATCGAACCAATTCGGAGATGGTTGCGTGTATGATGGTGTCTGGGTGCATCAGATGATTAGTAGAAACAAAATTAGTGTCGGGAAGACGAGAAACGAACGCCTAACGACTAACGTTGTGCGAATGCCGGCGAATACCGAGGCCGGAGAGCGCCGTGAACCACGGCGACTGCGAGCCGCTGCCGTCGGGCACCGTCAGCGAGAAGGTGGGCAGGTGGAGGTGCGAGAGCGAGCCGCGCCAGCCGGTCGCCGCGTCCGGTATGTTGAGGTGGAGGAACGACGGCCGGCGGCGGCCCGTCGTCGGCGAGGCGCCATCGCTCGCTGCTGCCGCCGCCGACGGCGCCGAAGGGGCGCGCAGCACGTTGGCGGTGGCAATGCTATGGCGTGTTTTTAACAACGCCGCCGACGGCTGCTGAAGCAGTGGCTGCTGCTGGTGGGTCTTTGCTGGAGGCGACGTATTATCGTTGACCGATTCGCTCGACATGTCCGCTTTCATTCGCATCATGAGATATAAGAAATATAAATAGATTGATGAAACGGAAAGAAATGTGGATTGATAGATAATAGATAGTAATCATGAAAAATGCTATTTGTGTACGTTAATTACTATTCGATAAATCGATTTTTGACGTTCATGTTTGTGTTGGAAATTAAATGAAAATAGAAATTTAGAACACGACGATGAAAGCGAAGGTTTTCCTCACGAGTTATAAAATTTTATAGTTGTTATCCCTCCGCATATTACACAGCATGTATGTACACACACACATTTTAGCGCATTTTGCTCATGGCCTATTATTAGATTGAACAGATTGGCAGCAAGATTTTTGTTGATACGCTCCAAAGAGTCCTTTCAAGCATCAAAAGAATATGGAATTAACATCAACTGAAGCAGAGCTAAAATTTATATACAGAATTGATGGAAAAATGAGGAATGTATGTAGCAGGCAATATGTATAAATATTGTGATATGACTAATAAGAGAATTTTTCCACGCTTATCGCAATGTCCATAAAGTGAAAAAATAAAACATAATGAGTGAATATAAATAATACGCGAGTATACGCGGTGGTCGGTAATTACATTTCGCACAACTCGAAATTTCCGCGGTTATAATGTACTAAGTATACGTTGATGTTCATTAACGAACTGGAATCCCATCAACGTCACCACGATGCCATCATACTCGTACACGCATACCGCATAACGTTTGATTAAACAAAAAATCATTACCGCTCGCGGATCTAGACTAATCTGGAAACGATCAGATTGCTTCCAGATTGCATCACACCCCACCAGAGATGGCGATAACAAGGAGCAATTACTCGAAACTACTTGCAAATCGCTACATTATATCGCCTAATCTAGAGTACATGCACGGGCAAACCATCTTTGGGGCGCGGTATCAAACAATAATCACCGCCGACAAAGCGCAAACTTATTTGCATTCCAATGAACAAACACTTATTTACATCGGTTTGGTGACTTGATATTTACATATAGATCGGGTACATAGACATATAAATTGCGAAAAAAGTAATTGAGCCAGAAAAGAAAAGCAGAAAAACGCAATCGCTTACAACGTGAAAGTGCGAAGACCGCGGCCGACGCAGCGACGTCGATCGCAACTTCCGGTACATTCGGCTGGTCATCTTGCCGCACTCACTTGTTGCTCTCGTGTATTAACGTAATCGTTTTGCTCAAAAATCGATCCTAATCGCTAATCACACAATCGCGGCGCATTTATTTGATGTTGGATTTTTTCGCCGGCGCACGTTTGCATCGCAGCATTCGCGGCACACAAATGCATCCACACATCCTCCGCATCGCCATGATCATCGTAATGCATTCGCGCTCGCGGGTGGACGAGGTACACGCACGCACACCGAAAACAAAAAATACACTCCTTGTCGTTTGTCGCAAACGCGCGCGCGCGCGCGGACGGAGCGGAGCGAAACGAAACGCGAACTACACGGCACGCCGTGCCGTACCGGTGGCGGTAATGCCTCGCTGCTTTTATCATATCACAGCAGTGCGCCCGCAATTTTCCACCGAGACGCGAAATCGGCCGCCATAGGCATGCCTATCGATATTATGTATTTATTCGCCGTGCGATAAGCTTACATGCGTGTGCTTATCGACGCGATAAATCTCTTTAGCGTTAATTATAGGTATTCGACCCCGAATACACATGCATGCCCCTCATGGAGATGATTGACACGTGCAAACGCAAAGCGTTGTGTGGGTATGTGTGATAACGGCCGTGTACAGCGAATTTGTCTTGTTCAGGGATGACTTAACTGATAAGATTATGAGGCAATTTATGGCCGTGTACAAAACGGTTGCGGACGGAGCAGAAATCTGCAGCCAGACTTTATTTAATCGCTGGATAAATAAAAATTGATCAGGATCGTTGAGTAACACGAATTTAATATCAGTAAGTGAGTGTGTTTATCACTGCTTGACAACGATTTATCTATTACCGGTGGTCAAGTCTTGCAAAACTAAAGGGCGATATTACCTGCGACAATTTCAATTTCTTAGCGACTTTGAGCATTTCCAGGCCGGGTATGACGATCACTGGAAACGCATCGCAAACTGCGCTGATAAAGGTGGCCAGGATGAAAACGCGCACACGAAGCGGTTACAAATCAAAGTGATGCCCGCAGTTACACGATGGGTACTTATACTCGCCGCACAAAACACAATAAAAGTCGCATAAATAAGATAATAACACTGAAGGAGCAGCGCAATTGCAGCGTAATAAAGCGAAAAATGCCGCAATTAGAACCGAAATAACTTAATACATTTTAAACGATTGTCCGGCATGTGATCTAACTGAATTGTAATCCGCTTACAGCCGCCGTTGATGTTGAAGGAACCGCGACAATCACGATACAAATAGGTTATTATTCTTTATATTATTACTATAAAGAGTCGTGAAACAATCAACTTGACAAGATTTTTCCACACAAACAAGCTGCGCGCGCGCGCGCGGCACGCGTCTTGTCTGCTGGCAACACAATATCTAAATTCTAAGTACTAGGTATGGAA
Source organism: Myllaena sp. GC000078 (assembly GCA_030264135.1). Taxonomy (NCBI): domain Eukaryota; kingdom Metazoa; phylum Arthropoda; class Insecta; order Coleoptera; family Staphylinidae; genus Myllaena; species Myllaena sp. GC000078. The sequence continues at coordinate 2,321 of JARJDR010006496.1, read as the reverse complement.
ACCAGATGTGTCGCACTCGTAATAATAATAATAGTGGGCCACCACTGTCATCAGTCATAAGTATTTGTTTCAATTCCCCACACAACACATGCACACGCGTTTAATGTGTTTCGTATTAACGCTTAATCATAACAAATGAGCGCGCCACAGCGCCAGCACCGAACAATTAAAAAACCAGCGCAGCGTGCATTTGACCGTGTCAAAAATGCTTCAAGTATTGAAGTATTTGAATGTTGTTGCTCAAGAGCGGTGGATAATTTACATAGAAACCCAAATACTTATTATTAGCCAAAAAAACAGACAATATTTTAAATTGTTATAAACTAACACGTGAATTGTTGCCTTGAGACTATTGTTTGTTTCTTTACCTGTGACGCACGCAAAGTGGCCCTAACGAATTGGTAGTAGGGAAAGAGCGAACCGTAGCTCTTCGCCGGCGTTGCAATAAGCGGCACGCGTTCGACATTGCGCGGTACCTTCCGACTCTTGCCCTTATCACTCCCCCGACTGCTGCTGCTGCTGGTGCTGCTCTTCGAAGACATTGCACGTCCGACGCCCGACTATCAACTCAATGTTCCAATTGTAGTTTTAATGTGAAACTGCATAGCCGTCATTTTCACACAGTCACTGATAATAATGTAAACATTCGTCGGGTTTTAACCGATATTCGCGTTGAACACATGAAGTCAGTTGCAAGATGATCGCGCAAAAAACACACTAAATGAATGAATCTGATTAACCAATCACTAAATCATAATATTATTCGGGAAGAGTAAAACAGATCACGGAAACACGGTCTAACAAGGCCGCCGCGCGAGGAGATGACGCTATCAGAAACGTGTGACGGCGATTGGTGTGCGCGAGGCGCAATTCTCGTGTTTTATCACCCATCCAGGCCGCATATAGACGCCACAATGTATCCCCCAATGGCAATAGCGTCGATTGATAAAAGCCTTATCGATCAATCGGTTTCCTTGAGACATCTTTCTCGAACGCTCTTTCTCTAGGCAACCAACTAGTCTTCTTATCATTTGAATTTGGATGAGACCTTTACCTCCGCATTGTGTCTTCCCTCGGATAAACGACGCACAAAATCGCAGCGTTTGAATTCGCGCCAGGTCACCAGTCCGGCGCCTAGGGAATACCGGCGATAGCGATCGAGATTTGAATAGGTGCGCGACATGTTCATAACTGACGCGGACAAGATTAACTGCTTCTCTCGATAACTAGCTTTATTTAGCGTACAATTAGCGTGCTAATTCTAACTGCATATTATACTGACGCATGGCAAAAATTACAAAAAACTAAACAGCTTACCAAATCACCGTAGAAACCTACCGCAAAAACAATACGCAATGCATGCCTGATAACGGTCGCAACTTGTACAAATTGCGAATCGCGTTGCCATCGCAACGCAAACAGCGTCACCGCGTAAACGCGCCCCCGCGTCAATCACGCACCACCTTCCTCATACCCTTTGTTTTTGCCCATCAAACCACCACTCCACACATCAACCTCGGCACCCTCTCAGGCCATCCGCCAAAATTCCACCGACGAATGTTGCCAATTAGCAGCAAGAGCAGCAGCAACCGACGCACGTTACCATGAAGCCGGTCGGCATGCCATGGTCGCGGTTCGTGCGCAAGCGGTTCGAACTGTGGCCACTAATGGGCGTCGTCACCGTGGCGTTGACCGGCGTGACCGCCATCATCGTGTGGAGCTGCGTGAAGAAGGACTTTATCGTGAGGCGCGGCCATTATCCGTGGGACCGCCGCGACCTGCTACGCCTTCCGTTCGGCCGCAATTTGGTGGCCGTCGCCGACGAAAAGTACGAGCCGCTCAAGGAACTCGACCAGATATACAAGGAGATGGACAACCGCGAGCAGGATCTGATGCGCCGCCGCCGCAAAACCACCGAGGACCAGTGCACATAATATGCCCCCCCTCATCCCTCAACCCCCGTTTAACCTATCCTAAACTGTGATTTGTGTGGTGATTTGACCTAGACATTGTGGTAATCCACGGGAAAAACGAAAGCGACTGTCCCACATTGTTTTGAAATCGATTCTGAAAATGGCGCAATGGATACGCAAAAAATTTGCATGTCATGACTCGCTGTACATGTCACGATGTAACTATTTGCATGGATTAATAAACTATACAATGTCAGTGTATGATATGTCGAGGCAATCAACAGGCGTTCTAAACTCCGTGCAAATTATCCGGATAGGTTTGACAGATTAGTGCCTCTCACTGTCACTGTGCAAACGAGAGAGAACGAACATCGTACTCTCTCGTTTGCACCTACGCGCTGGTATTGA
>JARJDR010006495.1:0-66108 GCA_030264135.1 Myllaena sp. GC000078 | reverse complement strand
GGTTCTAGTTTTTGAATTATTCAATAAATTCATTATTTCAGTATTACTGACCGTTAACGGCCATTCAACGTCCGTGCAAAGTGCGAAAAATGGCGCTACTGGCGCAAATCAACTTTATGTTTACTAAATAGCATCTCTTGGAAGAACACACACCAAAAAAAGCCAGATTAAAATAGTACTTTGTGTTTGGCATTCATTTGAATCGAAGACTATTTTACGAACTTGGACAAATCATAATTTTTTGGAAAGGATAAAAAACTGGAGAAGTGCTGGACTATTTGCATAAGCTTAATAGGAAACTGCGATGAAAAATATAAAAAATTTACTGCAAAAATCCAGTAATTTTCCATTTTGGCACGGACTTTTCAAACTCATTTCGTAAAAGAGGGTAGTTGCGTCACCATCGGAGAACTAGAAAACTTGAACCAATTTCAAAAAACGGATTGCAGATTTGGATTCAGCGCACCAAAATTAGTGAAGAATCGTTCTCATATGCTCGGGTCAGAAAGTTGACCGAGATTTGTAAACTTGTGTTATTAGGTGCATACTTATTTCCAACAGTTACCTTTGTACCTGTATAAGTGTATAATAAATAACTGATATGCAAGCGCAGTAATTGCGCAGTAAAAATTGGGATGAGCAAAAAAGATTAATCAAAAGATAACGAGAGCCTGCCGATTTTCCAAAATGGGTTACGCCTACAAGCTGTGGAAATAAAAATATAATAATCATAAAAGAAATTTTAAAAACACTATCAGTCATCAATGAGATTTTGAAAATTGCGACTGGCCCATATGCGCTGCAAACCAACGCACAGGTTTCACTATTACATTAAAAAAATTACACTTGCTTTTATTCGCTGCGAATATTAACTGTCCATGATGAGCCCTTGGATATCGAATGTACGAAGTGCGCCCGCGATGTTCACCATAATTACATGTCGGTCCACCGCCGGTCGCCGCCATCGATAACTTGATGGCAGTAATAAGCCTATAAACACCTTGTCAGCGAGCGGTGCGCGCGATCGAACACTGCCGATGATCAGTGGCTTTAAATCTGAGATATCGCCTCAATGCGTTGCTTTTACGTCCGTATTGCAATACGAATGAAATCGAAATGCACGATTTTGATTTAAACTCTTCGATTCACATTGGTCTTTTTTGCGATAAAGGTGCTATTCCTTGCCAGCCAGCGGAGTAATTACAACTGGAAAGCGTTTACGTATGCGGTACAATTGCAATGAAATTGCATTGTGCGCGCTCGTGCAGGATGGAGGAAAGGACGAAATTTGTATCGTCAATTTGTACGCTTCATGCGAGCATTATTATTATGTTGTTACCGATGGCCTCCCGGCAATCGATTTTATATACGATTATCGTGCGTGCGCAAATTGTACGCTAAATATTTGTAATTTATTTTTGATTATTTATTGCACTGTAAACGCCATATTATAAGGTCGGCATCCTCATTGTTGTCGAGTAACTTACCCAAAGAGCAAGTAAATTATCATTACAATGCAATTTGCAGTATGTCCTATACCTATTATGGTTATTATTCAATTTTTGATATCTTATCAGACGATTATAATTTATTGCGAAACAATTTAAATCCAATATTTCAACGTACGCCTGCTAAATTCGATCTGATCGACAGAATAATCTCGTTGTTATTTTTTTTTGAGCAGAACACGTCCAATGCAAAATATAAGTTAAAACAAATGAGATGAACACATAGTACCTACAGACATCCTACAGGTATAAACTCATAAAGTAATAATAACATGAAACGCGCGCAGTAATGCTAATATGCCGACAAATGGCAAATGGCTTTAAATTAAAACAGAGGGCAACCGGCCCGAGGGCGTTATTGTTTCATTTCGTTTAAGTTCCATGCACGCTGCGGTTGCTCGCTTGTGCGTTGTTTGTTGCCGTTTCGGTTGTCAGCTAGCGATTAAAGCATCTCCAGCCATCAGCGACATTCGTTGTTAAAAATAGCGATTGCAAAAAAAAACATCTCCAAGGCACCGGTGCACTTCCTTTCGGGATGAAATGGAAAATTTTCAATTTATTCTTGTGTAAGTCGAGTAGTTATATAAAAGCCTGAATTGTTTTGGCATTTTTCATATTACCCATGGAAATTTCTAATTGTATAAATTACAATACGGAAAATTTACGCGTAATAAATTTTTGGCAGGCCAGTGCAAATGTGTGCAGAATCTGAACGAAGAATGGCAGCAATGGGATAATTGAAAACCGTTAATAATAATACGATGCCAATTGACTGATTGATTGATTAATCAGAGCTTGCCGACTGCGTCGGCCACGTCATGGTGAAACAATGAAATTGCAATGTGGCGCCGATTGCGCTCGATTAATTTCATTTCGTTTTCGTTTTTACTTGGCACACTGTGTTGGTTGAGCTATTGCGGTTGGGCGTCGCGCTCGCGCAGATCGAAGAAAATGAGAAATCAATTTGCAGTAATGCCCGCAGACAGAAATTACAAACGGCCTGTTCGGCGCATGATGGATACTTGATGAAATTTTGATCGATCTATTGCCAATGATTGTAAAACTCGCGGAAGAATGAATTTCGTACTTGCTATCTAGGTACCTGTTTTTCGGTTACTTATATGGATAGGTAATTCATATTTTAATGATAATTATGAGTTTATTTATACAGCTAACGACGTAGAATATCATTTAATACAAACTACAAACTATCATATAATTGAATATCAAGACGAATTACACTAGCTTAACGTTTAATGCGAAGCGGTGCACATTTGTCACATCTAATATCCATTATTTTTAACAATGATTTTAAATTTTTGATGCACCCCGACCGACCGACGACCGTGGCGGATTGTGGCACATAAGAAACATTGTTTGTTTCGCCTGTTTAAACCATTGCAGTGCTACAATACGGCGCCGCATTCACCTAAACCTATTTGTGAGTAAGTACATGTATAAAACAGCGCCCGGCGTCGCCACATGTGAACCGTGAACTCATGTGTGATGAGAACGAGGCCTCAACCCGGCCGCTACCGCGCCCGTCCAAAGTAAATCATGAATAAGTAATCTGTCGGAGTCGACGAGCGCGCACAATTCGTTTTGGTGCGCCGCCATTTTTTTTTTTTGCCTATAAAACTTTTCTTTTCGCCGAGCATTTCCATCCGTCCAATCTACGTCCGACACGGGGGCACGACCGACGCGGCGAGTCATGTCATATTCACTTGCACAGTAAATTTTAATACGACAACTTTACGACACACATACCCACCCACAAAAGTCCTCCTTCGATGTCCGAAAAATGTTCAATTCAGTAGTCAACTTCCTATTCCTACATTTATGTGCGCGACAGGATCAAACTACAATGCCCCGACACGGTGCTTTTTCGTCGGGCGTAAAAACGCGTTTTCTTTTTGTTCGCCGTTTTCCATTGAAATGTTCTATTCACCATACAAATACCGTCGCTGGAAAAGTTACTATTGCCGGATACGTTTATGAATTTGTAATAATCGTCATTTGTCAAAATATTCCAGAATCGGGCGGCGGGTTTAATTATGTACAAAGTTAGCATTTAAGATTAGTTCCGGTCGGTAACACGCGCACGTTCGTCATTCGACATGACCCAGTTAGTGGGTTGTAATCGCAGACAGGAGTCGGCAGTATGGACGGATATGGTTACACAAACTCTGCTGCAACGCTTCGGCGGGTGTGAGCGGACTGTTTTAAAATTGATGCATTCATTACCTTTCCGGACGGCCTCGCCCGCATCCGCAGAGCTTATCCTGCTGGCCTACCTGGATCTCATCTCTCCAGCTCTTGCGAAAACAGATATCGTATAGACACTTGCAGGATATTTATTTATTCCAAACGCAAGCTGACGCCTGTTTGGGGTTGCAAGCCGTGGTCCGCGGGCGTTTGGTAATGCATTTGAAATTTTAAACATTCATGGCTACAACTGTATCACTCATTCGGGTGGCATGGAACATTTTTGCAAGACAGCGTCACGAACTATTGTAACCAGCCTGTGCGTGGATGTGGTCCAGTGCCGGTCACGTTGTCGGTGCCTTTTTTTCCTTCTCGGAATGATCATTTATCATTTTAGTTTCCATAATAAATCATCATTTATGTGATTTCTATAGGATTTTTTCCGTGCTGACCTCGGAAACTTTTTTGTGAAAGGTCGTCCTTACAACAATTTGATATGTTTTAACACAATATAGCTTCAACTGCGAATATAAAACAGAGATAAGTAATAAATTTTTAAAAGTACCCTTACCTTACTTGATCATCCAATGCACCCTCAAAACGGTAGTAACGGAAAGTAGTCTTGAAAGCGATAAAGAATACAAGAGCGAACAATGAAAGAATACGAAATTGCGTAAATATAAGACGAAGGCAAATATCAATTTAGTAGATTTCTCAACGGACTCACCCCCCTAACTTTAAATTATTCACAGCTGGCGTTTCGTGTGTGAGAACGCCGCAAGTGCTGTGCAAGCGCGATGCACGTCGTTAATTATTAATTAAATCCATGTTGTTAATGTGGTCAGAAACTAAACAATAGTTCGTACCGCCTATGGCCGCACGCAGCACGGACGTAGGGCATATACGTGGTCAGCGCCACAAAAGTGTATTTGCTCAGGCTCCAAACCGAACGCGTTCTGCTCGGTAACAGGTGAGCCGCTGTCACTGGTCGGCCGCGCACGGCAGCGGGGGTAATTATTTCGGCGAAACCAAGCCGCGTCCTGCGTCTGTTATTCGACGGATCCCCGTCGTGGTGGCCAGTCCGACAGTCTCGATCTCGTCCATTCTGTCCGTCATGTTCGTTATTGCATATCCCCATTCCTCGAATCCAGAGGGCGACCGGCTGTTGCACCATCCCCAATGTGCAATATGCTGTCAAGCCATCACTAATCTAGCAATGGACGGACGGACGCACAGATACGATGCATTGTTCGCCGGTGGCCGCAAGTATCGCGTTCCATTTCGCCCGATTATTATAACATAACAACGAAGATTGGCGGCGCAGAGTTTACTCTTTGGGCCGCACCCATCCTCCGCCTACTGCGTGCGCCTCCCGCATACCCCTTATTACTAATGCTCGAAATTTCCTATACAAACATTAAATAATCACACATGAAGCGCATCATTATGCCGATTATACTGTTATTACCATAATGCGTCTGCGATGGGGGAGGATAGCTCAGAGATCCGCAACACTCTGTGTGGGTGTGCGGGATTGGAGGGCAGTGTGTATTCAGGCTCATCATCCTGATGCTATTGTCCTTGATGTAATAATAATAACTTGCGCACATAGCGGCAGCGGGGAGATGGGCGCGTCGAATGGCAGATTCCCCGAGGTTCGCGTACATCAATGTGGACCTACTATAATGTCCGACGCCGTCAAGTCGAGCGCATGCAGTTCGCAACAGGCCATTATATTAGCTTGCTCTTTATAATGGGAATGGCGTGGCAGACGCAAAGGTAGCGAGCGCACTAGTTATGGCGCAATTACATGCCCGCGTACTTAACGTAAGTAAATAGCACTGATATTAGGTATATACGTGGTCGTCCATCCATCGCATCGCCCAAACGCTGAAAGTTATCTGTTTGCAACTTAATATCTTTGTACAGGTATTATTTTAGTAATTATGGCGCTCGCCAACCACCTGTGTATTAGTTTTGAAACACTGGTGTACAAACGCCATCATTCATAATGGTGGCATTTAAAAACTCTACAAATATTAATACATTTTTTAATTTTAACGGCAATTAAACTGGTCTAAGTCAAATTTAGACTTCTATTATCTTAGACCACATAAATATTTAATCATTTAATAATAAAAAAGGTTTTTGAAGCCAAATTACAATTTAGAAAAATTTCCTTGTATTAAATTTAAATTTTGTGAAAAATCGTCCATATTGAAGAAGAAAAATACACCAATGCGTTCTATTTATCCATCCACTCCAACGAATGCGTTTGCGTTCGTTCGATGCGCAAAATCGTTTGCTTTTAATTAATCGGTGCGAACAGCTCTCGTTAAAAAAAGCCGCCGAAATCGAATCAATTTTTTTTGCGGCGTGGCACACGCACGCATGCGTCCATCCTTCACGCGCTGACTTCGCTCTTCGCATGTGTCATTTGTTTTTGCGGCGATGGTTATTCCATTCCGGTCCGCAACTTGACATATCTACGTATATGTTGGACAGCATTTACTCCTGGCAGCACTTCCGAATCGTTTTCCGTCGCTTCCGTTGGCGTTGCTTCGTCGCGTTCATTCGCAAGCGTGTCACTGATGGATATAGCATCAATACAATAAACATTTATATCAATTGATAGCAATTGTTGCATCTTTGCGGTATTTGGCAAGTTGTTCGTGTTTTCTCTCGAGAGTAGAATTACGTAAGGAGTAAGTACCTTCCCATTATCCACCTTGACGGTGGTTGTCTAAATGTCGATATTATATTTTATTTAAAAGGCTGCGTCAATTTGTACACAGCGCGAATTTATTCAGTTGTTTGGCGTGCGATACGAGCATAGTGGCGTTTTTAAAATGCTATAAGCGTATGGAATTGACGTGCCAATTTGGAATTCAATCTCCGATACAGGCGCACACACCGCGTGGGCGAGCGCCACTTTCATTTCGCGCTCCGTCTCGTACTTGCGCGTCCCGTAAACATCCCGTCTAGCATAGCACCAGCATATCCACCATCGCACCGTTGCGTTATACCAATCGAACACCCACTCGCGCTACCCCGCAACCGGTGCGGTGCGTTGAGGGGAGACAGATTTCAGCCGAAGCGATACAATTCGATTAAGACAAATACATTATCGACGTTTCACCCACCCGCCTCTCGCACGCGCATTTTCCGTTCGCTGATTTTCTGACTGGCCTCGGCGCGCAATATCGTAACCGTCTCTATTTGCATATTTGTTTAAAAGCAACCCGACCGCCGCCAGGCAATCGAATTTATACCTATCGTGCGCGTGCGGGTGGTTTTGGGATGGTTGGGGTGGAATGTTGCAAATTGGGGTAAGCGCGAGCACCGCGCACATACCTAATGTGCATGCACGCAAAAACTTGGGCATAATTAATGAGTCTTTTCGGGGAGAAAAGGTGGTATTAATAAAAGTAATTGGACCACTTCTTGCGCGCGCGCGTGTCGAGAGGTCCTTGTTGGGCGCAAAGGCGAGATGGCTATACTTACTACATTTATTTGCTTGCGACGACGACGACGTTTCCACGAGCTTTCCGCAGGCGCGCGACGACGAAAACGAATGCGTAGAGGAGCAAAAGCAACACATACTCCTCGGGCAAGGTATTATTGTTTTCAATAGAAACACCCAGAAGCGTATATACAGGAAGAAACAAGCGTAAAGTAATGTACCCATCGGGAAGATCCTCAAGCGGTCATACTGAAGTCTGAGTGAATTTATTAGATGGAAGAAAACGGTAACTTTATTTTATTGACGTCAAGCCAGCGAAATTAAAAATGTATACGACAAAGATTAGCTCTTTTTATGAGCGCATCGGCAAGGTACCGTAAATCGACCTCTTGTATCTTTTTAGTTGTTGGTTTGCCGGTGCAGATTGTTGAATTACTTTCAATTTCTCAAATGCGCGGCGCGCGCACGAAAGAACTTCCGCGCCGCGGAGGGTTGCTAGGTAGTATAGTGTAGTCCTGCTCTGCGCACGTTTCGGTGGCTTGCGCGACGAACGTCTGCTGATCCATCTAAGTCAGCCAACTGCGGGACTTCTAATCTCGCTTCTTCTTAATCAACCAACCCACCCCCGCCCTCCTTCCCTCCACCGCCAAACCCCATGGCTGCGCCTTCTTTAAACTTCTTCTTTTTTTGTGTGTTTCCTCCTTCGTTTTCGCATTTCCTCCCCTGCCGCCGCTTTCAACTCCGATTTGTACTTATTCTTCGCGCGCATCTCATATCTTTTCTTCAGCGTGCGCGCGCGCGCGCGCCAGCTTAAAGTTTAACTTTTAAGTCCGCATCCGTCGCACAACAAATAGATAACACACAGCTGAAAGCGGATGCGACGACGACGGCGCCCGACGAGGATGAGCGGAGTGCGAAGGAGAAGAAGTGGCAAAGAAATACGCGTTCGCGTATAATGGCGAAATAAATAATGTCGTCGTATATATCTCCAGCTCTCTCGTCGGGGGGTGTGGGTGAGGGGGTGTTGGGGTATTGGGCGGGTGGCGCACAAAATGCGGAACAATACAAATACGGCGGCGGCGACGGCGCGCGGTGCCGAGCGAAGACGACGACGCGGAATAATGACGAAATTAGGCTTTTTCTAAACAATCGAATTTAATTAAAACTTGGAAATTAATTATACGAATGTGTGCAGCGCGCTATATGGAAATGATATTATATGGCCTGTGCGCGAGCGATTCGCCTAATTTGACTGATAGCCATGCAAACGGCAATCGCGCCTCGTCGCGAGACAATTTTAATATTCATTCGTTTCTTATTCTAATTTTCTAATTGTTCGCATTTTCAATTAGCCCGCCGCGCGACGACTAAAGTTTAATGAATTCCATTTGAAAATTCAGTTCGTTTCCTCGAATGCTTGGGGAAGCAAATCGGTGCGCACTGTTGGTCCAAAGATAGCGCGTGGGCGTGTGGATGAATACAATGCGAAGAATTGATAAATTCGACATCGGTCGGAAATAAATGTAGCTGCAACGGATCATATCATCGTTGTGCGTGTGTTTGTTACTTAATGATCCAATTTATAATGCGCGGCGAATGATGATGATCAGATGCGGCGATAAATCCAATTTTAAGTCCAACCCGGGCCGAAGTACGAATGGGTATTGCGTAATCGGTGAACGAAATTGAAAAAACTCAGCGGGATTTATTGCGTTGCCCCAGCAGCAGCCGCGCGAAAGCAAGAAACGTAAGGAGGAAAACGACCAACAAAATCCAAGCGGCGCGCGGAGTATTTTCATTTTACTCTGATCGATTACTTACCTAATTCGATTGATTGTGTTTGCTTACGGTGAAAAAAGTCTTATTAAACCCGCAGAACCATGAACTATGAATATGTAATTTACGGGACTCACAATCAGCCGGCTCGGGAAACGGAAATATGTATTCATATTGAAATGTAGTCCGATCATATTTTTAATTAAAAAATAAATAATTGATGCTTGTTTGCAGAATCATGTTTGTTTTTCATTATTTTTGTTTGCTTATGTACCCATTTATATAAAAAGTCCTGTTATAATACCTACCGCATGTTAAAAACAAGTTATTAATATGAATATTAACTTTTAATGAAAATCGTACACGTGAACAATAATCCTTTTTGGTGGCGCCGCAGCGAAAAGACGCTCATTTATTATCCGACGCAAACAATCTATTACAGCGTTCTCAGTGGAATGCGGAGAGTGCGACATGAGATTTACATTATTGCCAAACATTATAATGTTTGTCTCTGGCTGCTCGACGACGATTGTTTGTCAAGAAAAACATATCAGCGGTGCGTTTTAATTGCGTGGCAGCGCGAACGAGCGGCGCCCCAGTTTCCGAAATTTTGCGCATTCTTCGCCCGAACAATCGAATTGCATTTGTGCTCGCGGGCTATTGTGAATGAAAAATGGGCACACGCCACACATGTGCGCGCGCGCGGGCCAAGCTGGAAGGCAAGGAGTAGGTAGAAGTAACTTTTCTCGAGTGTAGCGCACGACGCGCACAAAAGAACTGGTAGCGGGCGTCTCGAAGTAGATTAATTTCGCCGCTCTTATCGCATCTCAATTATCGAAGTTCGGCGTTGCGCTGCGAGGACATTACATTATTGCATGCGGCAGCGCATGTGTGTACTACAACGTTTTAGTGGCGTGGATGTTAGCCGCGAAGGATAACAGACTGGCGCCAACACCGCGAAGGAAGATGCAGGCCATGGCGCTGAAATTACTTTTGCTAAGTGGTGCAGTGGCGCAACTTTTGCTCTCTCGTATTTTATTGCAAGATATTTAATCAAAATATATATGGTAATAATAATAGCAAACTTTATACATAACATTAGACGTTACATAGTTTATTTCTTAACATTTTCAATACGTTGACATAGAAAATTGGGTTAGTTTGGTATTTTTAAGTGTGCGCCCCTGGACAAGATCTTCTTTTTATAGTTGCGATTTAAGACGTTTTCGAGTGGGCGCTCATCGTGACAATTTAATACCATGACCTGGTTGATTCCTATCACAGAACGATCTCAACGTTGTTTGCGGTCTAATTGTGCAAAGCTGTCGTAAATTTTTTAATGGCCAACAACAACTTTCGTCCACTATTTCTACTAGTGATGACTCTTTGTTTCAGTTTTTATATTTGTTATAAACTATCATTGCCGTGTTTTGCAGTTAACCGTGTTTCACGTCGAATTTTTGTAATGCTCAATTCTCCAACGTGTTTGCTCTGATTCCGTAACTATTCCAAACTTTTGTTTGTTGTATTCTGGTGTGGGTGTTAATCGCTTGCGAAAGATCTTACCACATTTATTGTTGTGGTTCAATTGCTTTCTTAAATTATGTGTTCTGATGAAACTTATACGTCGCAAAAATATATTTGATATAAGTATTTCGAATGATATTTTTTCGGTATCATATTTTTGAAATTGCATTACTCATTTATGCAATTCGGTACGAAAAAAGATGTAAGCGACGTGTTGCGCTGGCGCTGGCAATCTTGCGCTCCCGATACTTAAATCGAAGCTTATTTGCCGCTCTTATACATATTTGATAAGCTGATGCGATGTAGGTACACACACTCGATTTGTCGGAATACACGCTCAGTATGACGACGGCAAAACGGCGGCATCCGCAGCGGCAATGAGAAGAAATCGAATGAGACGCGCTCGATTCTCACTCATGGGTTTGCATGCGTGCATTTCAATACTAGGTACCTACTACACCTTGGTGCTGCCAATCGTTCACCTGCGCGCTGCACTCAAATTTACATTTTATATTTGCAATCATACGAAATGTGCTCGTTGCACTGCGAGTTTGTGTTCTTTGACTACTTCCTGATGTTGCATTGAATACCCGCGATATCGTAATGATCATATTTTAAACCAGTAAATTTTGATCATAATTAAATTCCAGTTTTGACATAAACGACTATTTCGATAATATTATCGTTTTCCAGACCACACGTTCATATTAAAAAATCTATTATTGTTATTGTGTCCACGTATGCAGGGTACATCTCTTCGCCGCCAAATCTTCATTTCGTGCACGTCGCGACGTGCGCGACGTCTCCGCCACGCGCGCGCGCGCGCACGTTCGGTTTTGTTGCAGAAAATCTGTGAATTTTCCACATGTCCTCCCATTGTAATAACCGCACGAAGAATCCGCCACGTCGAGGACGGAAATATTTTCGTTTACCACACGCGCACATTTCAAGACTTCTTCTTTCTCGCCCCAGCGACCACCGCGACGAAATATAACGAAAATTTGCGCGTCCTGTATCGCTTCATTGAAATACCACATGCGCGCACGCAAAACTCATTCAATTTCACAGAAAATAAAACTTCATTTCCGCCCAATGCGCGTTTATTTCGTCGGTGTCTTCTATTCGCCGCCAATCAATCATGCGGAGTTGCATGAAATATTTGTCGATGCATTCAATATACGCCACGCGCTTTGTAATTACCGGATGTGCATGGCGCTGAACATGGTAGTACGGTGGTGGTGCACGACTAGCAGGGAAGGTAAAAGTTTCACTCAAAAAGTCGTAAATCAAATAACTCCATCGTCGTGTTCCACGGGCGATGCAGGCAGGGGATGTGCAGTAAAGCGCCCTGTGAAATTTTTTAATTTTCTTCGACTTTGCGCCCTACCTCTCGCCCGTCCCCCAACGTGTGCTCATGCACGTCGTCATTTTCTTTTGCCTGCAAGCATCCCACCTAGGAGGATTCAGCACAACCGCCTGAATTTTTCATTTTGTTATACGCTCTTGCTAATACTTTCACAGAGTCATTTTTTCTTGTGCCAATGTCATCGTTGTTATATATGAGCAAAGTTATACAGTCGCACCAAATCCTTTTCTGACAAACGCGTTTTATCGAATAGAATGCGAACAATTCGATTTTTATACTCGCGACAAATGATTTTATTGAATTTCCTAACAAGCACTATAATGATCAATGGCATCGCCCATCCGTATGGCGGTAGGAAAAGCCATAAGTCATCGTAAAACGGAAAAAGCGGGCGCGGCGGGTGGCGGCGAGCGTTCATTCTCAGTCACTTATTAAACGCGCCAGCCTTACTTGTACAAACACATCCTATATGAGTTTTTCTCTCGTCTTTTTTCAACTTTAAGATAACTACCAATAACCGCTGCTTTCAACATCGTTCATAAGTAGTAGCGCGTGCGCTGCCGACCGATAATTGCGCGCGCGCCCGCTCTCATATCGCGGCTCAGACGGTCAAAGCCGTAAAAATCATTCGACACTTAATAAAACCTCATGGCGTCCGCCGCATGCCCGCTAATTGAAAATCTATAATAAATTCCAGCCGTTGGAAGCGCCACATGCTGGCGGTTGTTGTATGCAATCTATTCCCAGCCCGAGTGTGATGATATGAAATTAAATCTGTGAAAACCTTAATTCCGTAATTGCCAATGTTGTTGCCTGTTGATATACGAGTGCAATTATCTTGGATTTATCGATCTTTTTATCAATTCCATCTTCCATCGATTGGTGCGAAATAATAATGAAGCAATAAATCATTATTTTATTCTTTTATAAAATCCAAATTTTACATTGTACAGTTTTAACAAGCGCGACAATAAATATTTATCTCTATGATTCATCATCCAATTGATGATTTACCTAATTAAAAGTCGTCATCACATTAAGGATGTCGCGGGAATCGATAAACGAGCGGACAACATGCGAAAACGATCGTTTTTCATGTCGTCACCGGGCATTCGCTTCGATCGTTTGTTCGTTTGCGACAATCGTTCGGGGGGAGAAGAATCGGGAGCGATGGACAGATACGAGTCCACGTTGAGCCCATCACGCCCGCCCAGCCCGTTTACGTTCATTCACTATCGGCCGGCCCAAGTTTTGCAGCCGGACGCGATTTGCCGAAACTTGGCCAAACTCGGTCAGCGTATCGACACCGCCAACGTCCATCTTCGCCGTCGCGTCGATAGCGGATAACGTCGAGTGACCCTAGAAATTTATTTCTTGTCGCTACATTATATATCAAATGCAATCAACACGCGATTTGCGGGCGTGTTTTGTCGTCAATTATTCGCGCACGTTTCTAGCGTTAGCGTAAAAAAATGCACGAATATAAACTACGATTTTTCCTTGTCGAGGTATTCATTACAGCAGGTCGTCGTTTAAACTCCATTGTGGGTGGCATTATCAATTTATAAGCGGCCCGAACGCGGATGCGTCCGCCGCCGCCGCCGCTGCACTATCACGAACTTCATTTAAATTTTAAATTTCGATATCGGTCCACGATGTGCAACGCATAATAGTGTTTCGTCGTGCTTGGATAATTCTTTCACCCAGCATGCAGCGATGCGCCGGAGAGAAAATGCGCGCCGCACTCTCGATCGTACGATCGATCGATACATGTAGATTTAAGTGCGATTAACTACCGTTTAACATGCACATACATTCATTTTTGCATATTCGATTACCTCTTGCACTATCTAGCACTTGTTTTCGATCAGCTTATCTAGAACTTAATTCAACGAATATTTTTCACTACATTTGAAATTTATATTGTTCGTGAAATGATACCAATTGGGAAAGTTGCCACTTGTCATAATCCGCAAAATAGAAAACACATTTCGTATTCTGCGCGACGCGTGCGTATACATACACGTGGCATACTTACATCTTTACAAGAAGAAGGTTTATGCGTTGCAAATAATCTGCGGTTGCGCGGGGCGCCTTGGCGGCACGCTCGAACGTGATATCTTGAGAATTCATTGATATTCAAAAGCGCAATATATCAGATGGAGCGAATGAATGCATGCACGTCGCGATTTCGCTGCACGAAAAGAACGCCAAGTTATCGTCGACGTCGTCGTCGTCGTCGTCGTCGGCTGGCAAGCACGCAAGCAGGCAGCTTGCATGCCCAATGTGCGCTTGCGACGCACACATGTGGGTGGGTTGCTTGTGCGTCACATGTCGAGGGTAGTTGGCGCAAATCTTTCTGATTCCGATGTGGTTTTGCGGGACTCTCGCTCGGCGATTCGGATACAAACGACTGTAAATGCCATTAGCGGCGTTCATTTATCATGCTACATTTTGCAATAAATACGCATTTTCGTATAAATTTTAAATTAATACGATTGCGATACAATTATTAACGTCGGACGGCGCGCATGCATATTCATTTGGAATTTAAAACGTGAGCGTATTTCGTATTCATCTTGGACTTCATTCGGAGCATGGGGTTGAAGGCGTGTCGAAATAATGAGTTTTATAGTTGGCGCATAGTTTGCTGCGCGCGCGTAGCGGAGAGATTTGATAGCTGTGCGCTATGTGGCCCATAATATTCCGCAAATTCCACAGCACATCGAACAAAACGCACATCCACACACATTGGGCATCCGCGCATCCGAGTAGTTGAGAATCACAGCGATGAAAGAGCGTATGCACAGTAGGCGCCCACACAACGACGCACAATGCGGCGAGATAATGAAATGAAATATTTACGTTTCGCATATTTGATGGCCAACAGGGCCGGGCAATAAAAGGTGTGCGCGAGCGCGTTTCGCACGCTTATTCGGCCGTTGCGTATCATGCGGATGTAATAAAATCGCAAAAATGACCATTTTGTATCCGACACATGCATGCGCTTACACAACACATGCGTACAATATTAAAATTTCTGAAACGAAATGAAGCAAATGGTTGTGCGCCGCCAATATTTTACGGATTTGGTTATAATTCGTCTGTGCCGCTGCTGTTGAGCCGTGGTGTGGAATAGTGTTTTTTTTTCAGTGTAGCCGAGCGTTGATCGGAATATAATTTATAGGAATCCACGTGTGAGCGCCCGTTTTTCGGACATTCGAACCGACAATATGTGACTTGTCGCGTCGATGGTAAACGCGCGCTTACAGTTCCTCACAATCCTCACGCCGACTGTGATTGATTAATATTTAGCATTATTTAACGCTGCTGTTGTAAACGCGTCGAATACGCGATTACAGCGGTGTATAATAGGCCGTCCGAACGCGTAATAAATTGTTATAACGTATTGATTTATTGTCATGTTGTTTCGGGTATCAATTTTTTACATACGTATTTAACCGCAAAATTTATGATTTATTCTATTTTTAATGTTTGTAATAGTAAAAAATATATCTTAATATATATCTTGTCCTTGAAATCAAAGTCAAATAGATAGTAGACATTTACATAACATAATCGATGTTTCGGTTCGGTATGCTACTCTTCAAATCATCTCGCAAGCCTGACCAAACGTAAACGTTCTGATTTCGACCACCGCGTTGGCCGCGACCGACTTTGTGCGGCGAAGGGCGGAGGGAGGTGAGCCATCAGTATTCTGTTTCTCCTTTTCCGCGTCCGGTAATCGAACGCCTTGTGCAAACACGACCGTCCCATGCTCACTGCTGCTTGATTGATTCGACGACGTCGATCGTCGATTGTCGAACGTTCCGTTTTGGCGTATGCAGAAATCCAACAATTTGTACCACACGTATATATCGAAGATATTCAAAAATGGATGTGAAAGTTTGCTTTTAATTTGGATTCGTCAAGCGCAACCCAAATTGGGAAAAATTGCTGTTAAACATTGTAAAATGACCAGTTAGTGATTAATAATAGATGGCCGTTAAATATGGTACACCGGATGTGCGTCCATGCGCGTCAGCCCCGTCTCCATCACACCTCCTTCGCCATCATCGTCGTTGCGCAAACAGCAAAGTTTTTCGCGAACACACGCTGCTTGCCACACCACGATGGTCAATATTTGTATTGGTCGTGCGGGTTGGCGCTTTTGTTGTTGTTGGAAATTTTACGCACACCCCATCCATATCCGGTCATGGCGACTTTACAAGTTTGCCATGATTTTTAACGCGCACCGAAAAGAGAATGAATTTGAAGTTTGCAGCCAAACTGTTGAAATTCGTAGATTTTCCTGCGAACGCAATTGAAGTAAATCGAATTAGAGATATTAGGGTGAGGAATTAAAAGAAAATTTACATTTTTTAGCATGCGCCCGCGGAGAAGTAGAAGTTGCGCCGCGCGCACGCGGAATTTTTGCCCTCTTTTCTCGTTCTTTAATTGAAATTAAAGCTAAAAGGAACTCGACATGCAGCGCCTGTGGGGCAGGCAGGACTTTTCGAAAGTGAATATATTTAAATATCATTTTGTGCGTTTGCAGCAGGAGGCAACGAACGAACGGTACGCCTGCAGGGTCAAATTGATTTCACCGCATGCTGCTGCAGGCGGCGGCGGCGGCGGCAAAAGAATTACGCACCGGAGGTGGGCACGCACACTCATAGAAAACGCTAATAAAGACCATTCATCCATCAGGCAGTGCGTAGTCGGTGGTATCAGCCAAAATACGCCAAGGGGAAGGACGCGTGGCAAAATTTTGCGAATGGGGAGGCAAACCGCATTTAATATAGTCTTACAACATCATTAATTTTGTTTTGCTTACGCTGTTGTATTCAAGCGTTGACGTCTTGTCGATCTTCATTGAAAAGTGACATTGGTTTTCCACCCTCGTATTGATTTCCTAAAAATAAACACGAAATTCGCCAGTAAATAAGAAGAAATCATGTTTGTGCGGCTAAAAAATAAAAAGAAAGACGAAAGTTACGTTGAAATATTAAAACTCAATTCAGGTAGGTGCCTTACCTGAGTATAGAATTCTCATCCACGCCAATCCCAGCGCGCGAACGGACGGACGGTTTTGATCTGCTTAGCGCCGCAATAAGCGTTGAACCGAACAACAGCGCCAGCGAGTGTATCAAAAGAAAAAAGAAGCGCGGCGGTCGTACGCTTCAACACGCACCGGATACAAATCGCGCACGCGCTTCCCGTTTTGCGGCCATGCGAGCGAAGCTCAATCGACTTGCGCGTCACTCAACTTCTTTCCAAACGCCGAGCGTGAAATTCCGTTTTTTGCACACCCACACATACGTCACACGATGTTTGTCTCCTCGTGCATGCATCTCAACGACAAACAACAGACGGCGTCAATGAGCGAAGAGGAAAAAAATGTAGACATCGCCAGCGCCGCAAAAGGCATTTTGAGTTTCATCAAATGTGGTTGGTTTTCTTCGTCCTGTCGAGCATTCATTTTGGCGCTTGAGCATTGTGCATATCCGCAGGAGCTTTTGTGCGTCGTTCAGTTTAAAGGAAAACATAATCGCGTTTCATTATATATATCTGCGATCCACGCACGCTTTTTCGGAAGCTTTTTGACGTTTTTCTGTGATGGGCGCATCACAGAAAAGCCATGGGGCGCGAGTGCGCGTCACTTCAATGGAATATGCGAAAATACGCGATTATGGAGGGAAAAAAAAAGTTATATCGGCGAATAAAGGAGAGCGCGTGACAAATAAGATTTTTCGATTCTCGGCGGAGATACAGTGCACACGCCAACGGAGAGCGCGTTTGCGATCTCTTTGGGATCACGCGCCGCCCGTCGTGGCAGGATGCTTTTCATGCCGGTTTTCTTTCCGCCGGCGAAATTTATTCAAAATGATAATATAATAATATAATAAGGAGCGCATGCAGCGAGAACGGTTGTACGAGTATGATGTTGTTTCGATTTCCAAAGGGATGTAAACGTCTTTCAATTGTAGAAAATAAATAATAAACTGTAGTTTTCATTAATATTAAAATTGGGCATAATTTTATTATTATATGTTGATTCAAGTTTGAATTAAATGCCTTTTAAAATGCCTAATTATTAATTTCCAATACTTTGTTTCGTATGCGTGTCTCTGATTTTAAATATTCTGCTGCAAATTTTTGTTGGAGTTGAAATGCAATTCCTGAAAGCGTTTCCTTGTAACTCTTTCCATGTATAATTGCACAGATGGCCTAAATTACTTTTCACATTCTTTGTTCCTATTATGTATGTACAAATACGCCATTGATTTAAAATAATATATTTAATAATATTTAAGTTATATAAATTACATATGGCTAATTTCGGGGACCATAGCTTCATTAGTGTACCCTGCAGTAATCTCACAATTTCGGTTGATTGCCTGTTCACTATGTTGCTTCCATTGCATTAATCTAAAAAATAACCGTCAATTTAACCGTTAACTACTTTCATAATTTGCATTACTTACACGACAACTGCTATGCATAAAAGAAAAAACGGAATGACTGCTAGGAAAAATGCACCGGGGAAAGTCTGTGCAGTGTTATAGTAGATTAATTTTGTATAAATCGGTGAGAAAGCAGCAGCCCCTAATGTCTCACAGATGCCGAAAAATGACTGTGCTTTACCGATGTCTTCCTGACTAACAATTTTCGTCGCTAATGAGCGTAGAATAATAATCGCAAAACCCTTAAATAATCCCACATATATTCCTGAAAATATCATGATAAACATTTTGTTAGAAATTAATTACTGTCACACATTACCAATAAAAAGTACGAGGTTTGTACTTGCCAATGTCATGATTACATTCGCCACTACTTTATCCAGTAAAGATATATACATAATTGTGTAATCACTCCATTTGAAAAACTTTGTAAACAAATATGCACCAAGTATATCTCCTACAAAAGCAATTTAATTTATATTAGCTTAATATAAATATAAAGGAGGATTTGATTACCTACCTTTTATGTAAATTAATGTAGCAAAAGTTTCCAGGTAACTGATATTCGCTGAAGTGAATTCAAACACTATTTGTAAGAACAAATAGATCACACTGGTTTCACCTAACAGAAATAATACCATGCTTGAACAATATAAACACATATCTAAATTGGTGATTATTCATCGTTTACCTGTATAAACCCCATTAGAAATAAAGAATATGATCATAACGCACATTATTTGTAATCGATTATTACCCGGTTTTCTAACAAACAAAACGCTGACAACATCAAAGATATGTCTAGGATCAAAAAGATCTAAAAACAATATTTTCTTGTTATCGACTTTCTTCGGTTGTACACCTTCCTTAACGCAGAAAACACCGTAAGCAAATCCGATACTCATGATGAGCAACGCAATGCCAAACGAGCCATAGTAACCGATTGTCGTGAAGACAAGCGCGCCAATCGGTTGCGCAACGATGCGGCTGCCAGCAATGACGATCTGCCCGAAAGCAACGCGCAACGTGCGCTCCTCCACCGTGCTGATATCGGCGATGTACGCAAACAGCGCAACGACCAGCAGGGTCGACCCGCCAAAGAACGAGGTGATGATCTGCGAGCCAATAGCGAACGTCGTCAGATCCCATTCGTACAGAAACACCACGTTGAGTATGCAGGCGGTGATTGAGACGAGTTCGCCGACAACGGGCAGCAAGAGAAACGGCTTGCGTACTTGATGGCGATCGCTGAACGAACCCCACAAGAGACTCAGCAGCAGCGGTATGATGCTGATGGTTGGCACCAACCACGTGTCGAGTGCAATGATGTGTTGCTGCATTTGTTCGTTTTCCTTGCTCACCGATTGTGGATTACCTCCGGTGATCGCTGCGCAAGTGGATGCGTTGAGTCCGGCATCGATGCGGCACGCTTTCTCCCATTGTAAACTCCTGAAGGCCGTTATGGGCAGTGTGATGCCCATGATGTAGCACGCGATCAACGGTTCCACGGTGATGAGTGAGCGTGTGTAGTGCAAACGTTCACGCCAGGACATTGATTGGAATGTGATCGATGATTTATTAGTCACGGTTTTGTTTACTTTTACACTAGCCATTTTTAAGGTACAGCAGTTGCGGTTTGTATGCGATACTTTTATTGAATGAAGTATTAATTTAGAAATTCAGGTTTATACATCAAACCAGTTTATGTAGCATTGTTATAGGCTGTGTGTGCAAATAAGAAGCATCCTGACGCCTTCATAAAATTCCAACTTTGAGAAATCTGTTAATTTGATGACTTGTACAGTATTTCCAGGCGAAACTTGTTTTTGTAGTCACGCAAGTATAATTTATTGACCTGAGGCATTTATCGGTGAACAACATTGCAAAATTAACACAAACACATTAACATAATTTAAAACAGAAGTCTCTAGTTCATCTTGAAAACCAAAACTTACCGAATAATTAAGTTTCTTTCGGCTAAATTCATTCAAACTGTTTATAATCACAAACAATGCAACATTTCCAATGTATTTATGCAATGTTACGTGATTGTTTCAAGGTTGAGACTCAAGGTAAAACATTTAATTAATTGATACCTACATGTACCTACATGTATACTCGGACAACGATGAAATGAATCTTGCTTAATGAATCTTGCTTACCTGTCCGATTTTGTTATTGTAAGCAAACTTTTGCCAAACAATACGCAATCAAACGTGTGCTGCAGCAATAAAGGTAAAGTAGGGTATGTATTGCTCTACTACCAATTTACTGCCGCCCTATACAGGAGCTCTCAACCATCACTACCAACACTAAAACCCTATGGTAGAACTGATGCAGTAGAGTCACTGATGTGGTATGCGATGCGGTATGTAGCAGGAAGCAGCATACATGACAACATGGGGCTGACCGTTTGATCTAAACGTGGGTACACACACGCTGGCTACAGCCTCTCGGCGACACCCTCCATGCACTTGCACCAAGCGGCTATTTTGTATAAACCATACGTTCTACATCTATTCTCTTCGCACCGCGGCGCGGCATTGGGGAAGTGTGGCAGAGTGTAGCTCGCAGCAGTACGACCGCATTCAGATTAATCATCCCTTCCTAACATTATTGCCTTTTCCGTAAGTGCAGCCACTCACTCACTCACTCGCACGCGCACCCCCTCGTTGTGCGGCCGCCCTCCTCATTCCACGTCGCGTAATTAACAGCGCCATGTATCATCTCGCCAATACATCTACATGGCGGCGTTTTGGGCGCATGGCCAAAACTATTATTATGCCCGCGTCCATTCTGCGTGGCTACCTACCGAATAGTCTACACTACAGTGTGCAGTGCCTGCCGCACGGAACACATTAAACGGTAGTTTTATTTTATGGCCGCCGATCAAACGCTGCAGACGAATGAAATCTATAAAAAACAGGCCGGGCGCAAAAATGCAAAGGGATGATGATTGCATAGGCTGGATGTTTGTTGGGGGAGACTGAAAGAATGTTATGATGGGTTTTATGCACGTGACTCGTCTACGAGTACGGACGCGTTGCTATGTTTTACGGTTTTATCGTTAATCACTTTTTCGGTTTGTACATAGAGGCTGCATGTAACACCAGCAACCATGTACTCATAGTACTACATGCGTACAATCGATGCCGATGTCGCTTTTAATGAAAATTTAGTCCTTGCATTTCCGACGGCATTTCATGCACATTTATTTATTAAAATGTCCAACCATAAATTGTTTTACCAATAAAATCTTAGTTATGGTTGTAAAATCAAGGGAAAAGGTATGAAATCGTTTTGACATAAGCATCTAGCACGAAAAGAACATCATAGCCACTATAAGTCCACTTGACATCGTCGTAAACGTAAACTACACTACACTCGACGCCAGTCCAAGTGTGTTAGCGCTTAGGAGGATTATTAAACTTTACTATTTCGAATCAAATCCAAACGGGTGCACTTTAATCAAATATAACCACTTCTCGACGAACATTTTCCATGCGATTTGCGCAGAAAGAAAAAGCGGATGTCGTGTTACCCTCCTCCCAGTTGTATAAAGTGCGTATTAATGATCATGTTTTATCACTGTAAACGTTTGCCATTGTTTCGCACGAAACCGCTATTTACATTTCCATTCATCGGAGTTGACATGCAATGAATGACTTCGAAATCCTCACTCACTCTCGCCGCCAAGAAAGTTTTCTAATAACGATGAAACAGCAATAACATAATTACACTTTGGGCGCGTAAAAAATTACATCATCATTATCGTCACCAACATCGAACGCGGCGCGTCGTGGGAAGAAGCGGATTTCGACGAGGGGCATAATGTAGATTGAAAAATCACGTAATCGACCATAAAATCAGAAAACATCAGCTGGCGAGGATGGTGCTGATGATGATGATGATGGCGATGGAGAGTGCATTTCAGGCATACCCAAAGGGAGGAGGAGACTGCGTCCAGCACTTTCCGCTCGCTATTAGTTTTATTAGATCCCAAACCGAGTGCGTGGATGCAAGTGCATCGCGCGAAATGTTTCCCGCGGGAGGTCGCCTCGCACTTTGTATGTTTCTACTTTGCGCGAGGGCAGAAAGCAATAATCATTTGATTAATCATCGATTCGCTGGGTTGGGGCGAGATGACGCATGTACAATACCCTCTCAATGCAATTTATTCAAAAATTAACCAATTTTAGAGCACTTATTGTTTCGCTTTGTATATACACGTGTGTATTGATCACATTAACGCATGTTGTATGCAAGAGTACGTCAATTTTCGACACGAGGACTTTGCAAATATGATCGGTTACAACACGCGCGCCAATTGCGCGATATTGCCATGGCGCGCAGTCGCTTCCGGTCACCAGAGTACTACAATCCACACACAAACTCACACTCACACATATGCAGCGGGGCGGTTGATATTAAAGTGCGCATCGAAGGGTTGGCCTGTCATTTGCGTGTCTGGTTACGCATCGCACGGCGCTGGGGTTTATTGCATTGTGCTTAATGGAATAATTATTGTCTAATCAAGCGTCACGGTTGCACCACATTTTCAATCTAATCGAATTTTATTACAATTCTCGAAATTAAACATGCCCAAAATGCGCGGGTGCAATGGTTTGGGTGTGTTTTGATTTATTCGTCATGCTTTATCCATGTCGTCATCAACCGCAGGAAGAATAGATGGTAAATTACTTGCCAGCCTCTCGCCGCCTTACATTGATTGCACCGGAACGAGTGTCTTTTCTGCTTTCTGATTCATACCTTTACCCATCCCCTCCCACTGAAGATGTCTTCCGCAGACATATTGTTCTCGTTTATTGTAAAGTGCGATCATCAATTTAGCAGCAGCCCAATGGCAATCGTCATAATGGGAACAATAAATACGGTACGCGCGGCGGCACGCACGTCATCTCGTCATGCGGAATTATTATTAAAGATGCAGCTGTAATAATGGGCTCTTCACTTTCACCCTCCTCGGCCGGACCGCAGCGGTCGGTGGTCCAAGCGCACATATACGCACCCTCGTGCAAAATATGTGCGCATATTATGAGTTGTAGGCGAAATCATAATGGTAATAATAATAAGTGTCGTCATGCAGGGGTAGGGTGCACAAGTGGAAATAGATCTCTTTACCTATTGTGTGCGTGCATTTCAGCATTTTAATTTGCGCCAACCGCAGATGAATCTTCTTCTGACTTCTGCAGCTTTAGTGTTAATGATATGTTGGGTAGCGTCATACTCAGACTGCGCAGAAATTGACAGCTTCTCCATATTTTCGTTGCCAGCAGCTGTGTAGTTGTAGCTTATTAACGCAAACACTTGTAGTCTTTGCACTTGTAATAATATTGTCATGTCGAATCGGATTCGCGAAAACTGTGAATATTCATAATGCAGTTCTCAAGGATTTGGCGCACTCAAAATACACTTTAACCAGTATTTGGTATCACACTTAAGTCTTATAATAATTGTTAACGTGGTACTAGTCACTAAAGATTTTATCAATCTCAAATTCTATTTATTTACCTAGTACTACGCCATCAATATCAATTTCGTAAAGATACCAAAGACATTTATGGCACCGAACTTTGGGGGATTCAATAAGACCGACATCTTCTTGCAACATTGAAATAGAGATGAATATATCCGTATTAGGGAGCAGGGTGGTACCTAAACTAAAACACTCCACGCCGCGCAAGCCGATGCACCATTCACAATCCATAACCATAACGGCGTATAAATCGACTCGAGCACGTTATAAATGTATGCGTTATTAATACAAACGGGATCAGACATGGCGGGGGTGAGGATATAGCGTACGAAGAGATCAGCAAGCGAGCGATGCGGAGGGAAGTCGTATTCCGGCTGCGCACCGGATATTATAGCATTGTAATACCCATCCATATCAGCCCAACTCCACCCCACCCCCTCGTACTGCACCCAACTGAAGATATGTGTTTTATATGTGTGCGTAGGTATACCATATACCAAGTGCCAACTAATGCGAATATCTCTGCTCGGATATCTCTCGTGTGCGTCATGAATTACCACTCGTACGAATGTACGTTTGTGATTCGTACAGCTTTGGATATGTTGCGAACTCTATTCCAGTAAAGTACCATCAGCTGCGCGGCAAATTAATAATACACAAAACTGCTGTTGGATTGGGATTAATGAAACAATTGTCGGTGGCAAAAATTTATGCGCATTGCCAATGAGATGGACGTGTTGGAAGATTGCGCCCGCGTTTGAAATGATGGATGGATGTATGCACGCCGCCGTATCTAATCGCCCGGCCCCTCCTCAACGGACGCATCCTTGTCGCGCTTGCTTCGCGTCCTGCGGGCTGGGTCCTTGTTGACAATACTGTTGCTCTCTTCCCCTCTTGCGCAAGCGGGCTGACACCTTTGCGAGGAGGCGATCGAGTGAATATGATATCTGTCAGATGCGGGAAATGATGGAGCGATGCGAGCAGCGCTAATACGCCGGTTATGGTCTTAACGGATTCCGCTACAATGCACTCCTCCGACGCGCGCGACACATGTGTCGCAAATGAACGCGGGGGAGGCGGTATACATTGCTACTATCGCTGCACAACCATAAAAGATATATTATTGGCAGCGTCACCATAACGAGTGACCAGCCGCGTGCGCCACGTGTGGACATATTGAAGTGGGCGTTGCGAACGGCGCTTTGATCGATCGTTGATTGATCGCTGTGGCTGCATTCACCTCGAAGGGTGTGTGTTGTATGATGAGCAATGGGAAAAATTGCAATTTCCTGTAATGGTGCGAATTAACTCTGATAAATCGTATTTCGAAATCGAATTCGAGAATTTTCGATTAAAAACCATATAACCAAATAAGTCACCGAGACTTATCAGCAATTTCAATCGATTGTTTTCTTCGTGAAACGCCAGCTAATTTGCGAGTCACGTCCGCACATGAGTCACACCACCGTTGGTGCATGCCACGTAGTTATTAAAGCTTTAAAACTGGCAGTTAGCGAGCCCAACGCGAGTCAGGTGGATGTGCGCTGCGCATGTATGCGTTTATTTGCTCTCGGCAGCACCGGCAACCGAAGACTCTATAATCCAATAACTTATATTCGTCCAATTTACGTAAGTGAATCTTAATAATAGATGATGCGCAGCACTACGCTCACTACACGCCACATAATTCCGTTGGTAATGCTTTAATGAGGATGGCGTTCGGCGCCCCGTTTATTGCCTGTCACCTACGTGATCTATGAACTTCTTATATCAACATCGGCAGCAACAACATCAACGCTGTTGCTGTTGCTGCGAGCGTATTAATTCTATATTATCTGCGCAATTGTCGTGAAATAATTTGCTGGTGAAGCCATGGTAGGTCGATGACATTAACCAACTTGAAAATTTTATGTCTCTAGCAATTTACAAACAACCAAAACACCGTTCTCATTCTCTTCCCCATCCACACACGTATGAACGCTCAACGCTTATTGCACGTGACTGTGTTACGCGTTAACAAGCTGCTCTTTAATATCCTTTTTGTGTGTGCTTGCGGGAGCGCGCGGCGACGGCAAGTTTATTTGTTGCAACCGGAAAGTTATGCCCCCGCACCTATTTTGCGGTCGCTGGTGTTCACCATCAACCCGGCCCGTGCCGCTGCACGATGCCATTGGCCGGGGGGGAAATAATCTTTATCAATAATTCATTATGCAATTTCGGGGCCAGGACGAAATTAACCTGAATTATGCAATAATCCGTGGGCGTTAATCTCGCGCAAGCAGCGTGCGCCGCGCCGCCGCCGCCGTGCCGGTGCTATCTACCTACTACACAGCAAACAACATCCCTTGTGTTGGCTTTTTACCTGTCCGGTTAACGACCGAAAGTTCATCACGCTTCGCACAAATTCATTCATTAACGTTAATCGACAACGAACGGGAGTTATGCGGGTGGGTTACATGACCTCACAATGTTGCCGAAACACTTGCTTTAGCTTTCGATCCTTTCTGAAGGACCGACAATGGCACGTCCAGTGTTTAGTGCACTTTGTGCATTCTTTCGGATGGGGCGCGCTTGATTCCGTACGCTTCACGCTGCGCGACGATGACGATTAACGGTTAAAGGTTGTAATCTTATCGTGCAGCAGGCTGAGAGAGAAGGAGGTGTAAGTACAGAGTAGAATGGAAATGCAAAGTCGAGAGAGCAAACGAGCGCGCAAGAGAGGGGTCGCTTGATGAATGGGTGTTAATGGATTTCATCGGGGAACTGCACCGCTCTGCATTTCGCGCTCCAATCTCGGCCATTGTATAATGTAGTGCCACTTCGCAGCCGTGGCGGGAGGTTTATAGTCGTAGACTTCGACATCGTTCACAGTCGCGGCATCGAATCGGTTGCATCACTTGCATTCCGTGGAGCTCGAGCGTAAGGGTCGCGCCGCGTCCTTTCGTATTCTCCTAGTTAGGGCGAATTGTAGCTAACAATTAATCCAAGGATTTGCACATTTGGTGCTGCGACGCGTGAAGACTTGATGCGCTTTAATGTTATCTACGTGAAACGACGACAAAGACGCTGAGCGGGAGAGGGGTGGTTTAAAAATGTCAACTTTCCAGACAATTTTGATTGTGATTCCTTGTGCTCAATGCTTTTACGAATGTAGGTACTTGATGTAATTATTCTCACTCGTGGAAATCTTAAAAGGACTCATTGTTCTCATTTTAATGGCATTCCTTATTCACCATGTGTAAAATATTTAAATCTTACTGTAAATTTGGTGCTTTGAGTAAACAAAGGAAATTCGAGCAGAAAATTATGAAAAATATGATCCCTAAAAGCATAAAAATAAATGGCAGAATTAAGCGTTCAATGCGGATCGCGTAAAAATTCTAGTAGTGTCGGAAAGAAACGTAAATCCATTCGGCGTGCAGGTATTTGCTTTCGGGATTATATTGTCATTAATTTGGGCGCGTTAAGCTTTGCATGGGCCTAGCAAAATTTCGATATCCATGCCAAACCGTATTCAAGTCTCAATCCTTCCCACACCCACGCGCTGTGCGTGGGGGTGGTTAGACAGCGCGCCCTGTCCGTTTGTGTGTGCGCAGGGCAAACGTACCTACTCCAGATTCGGATGATTTATCATCGCGCGCGCTCGGAATGCCCCGCGGCCGCCATCAGCGTGTTGTTTATTTATTTAAACGAAATCTAATGATTTAAGGCAATGCCGATGTGTGCGCGGATGTTGGACCAAACAGAATGTGTCAGCTATGCGGACGCCACACGGTCCGAAAGGACGGCACAATGGAATGCGGGAGCGAAATCGTAATGTTTGTTTATTGTTTCTGGCTGTGTATCGTGCGCTTTCAATTTGCGCTCTGGATCTCTCGGTCCCTTCGTCCGAACGAACGTACACATTCCAGATCAGTGAATTGCAGCGCAATTCAATTTCAATTATTTCATACAAAAATTGTGGTATTCATTAAAAAGTCATTAGATGATTATAAGAAACATATATTTTTTTATTGACGAGTGGGAATTGCCCTTGGCTTTTCACTGATGATTCGATGCTGAAAAACAATGCAAAGTTGGAGGGGTTGTTGCATGATGGCTGCAGGCCGAAGGGCATTATCGGTTTTCAATTAATTAACAATGCGAAGCGGTCGCAGGATGCTTGCCCGTCGGCGATGGGGAGAATGGAAGCGCGCGCGCGGTGCACCGGATGCGCACCAATGCTATATCGAAGGATAATAGTGGGTGAATGCGTCTGCATCATTTGCATCATCAACATCATCATCATCCTGGTGGCTCTCGGACGCCTGGCAGCACGTGGTGGTCAATTCGTTTGTGTTTGTGGGGGCGGATGGAGGACGTTGTTGATGGGTGCATATGGAAATGAAAACGATCAGCGGCGCGGTCAAACAAATCCCGGAGATTTTCCATTATTTCATGCTTCTGACCTCGTTTATGCGACCGCATGTAATTTCTGTGCTTTGATCCTGCCTGACAACTACATAGACCGCGATCAATTGCCTTTTCAACATTATTCAGATAAAATTGATCTCATATTTCGACACATTTGACCAAGAACTAGGACCTGGATAAAACGAACGACGCCCGGTTCGCATAAATACCGATAAAATAATACGAGTGAATAATAACACGCGAATCGAAAGCGAATCGTAAAAACATGCGGCCACACGTCGATATCATAAAAAGATAAAAGTAGCGCATTCATAGTCAGAATCATATAAAATGCGAAACGACGCCTCGTATAAGCTCCCGACCAACAATTTTATAACGCCCATCCACATACTGAACAGTGGTGTCCATGTTGGTGGTGGTTATCAATTTAGACGGTTACCATCTCACCCTTCAACCACTACACATGCAAGTTACAGAATGGACGGGTGCAGTAAATACATATATAATGCTGTGATGCAATGCAACGACCGCAAATACGGCCTTATACCGCCGAAAAGGACGAGTGAGCAGAATAGAGGTGCGCATTATTTTGCGGCTTCGCGTCGTCAAATACTAGTTGTGACATTACCCTCAGGCTCGAATGTGCTTGCTGGGGAAAGTCGGCAGCCACCCCCGCCTCACACATGCCCAGTACCAGCGGTGCGCTGCGGTTTCGGTCAGGATAATCATAAATCCCGATGATGTGTGTCCTCCTTCATGATGGTTTCGCCGAAAACTGAATATTATATACCCACTGGTAATTTTCAGCGATGTAACAATGCACTCTAATTATAATACCTACACCCATGCGTCCACCTATAGCTTTTGATTTGGTGTAGAACTTTTAATCACGCAAATAACAATTTTGTATCGCGTCCCAAACATTAAACTTTGTTTTAGCACATTGTAACTGAATCATACAACTGTCATTTTAATGGATTTGAACCAATCTTGAAAGGCGTATAGAGTGAGCGTCTGCATGCCGAAAGTGTGGAAACTGAAATTGAATTAGCCCGTGTCAGCCTAGCCGGTAATGTGAACGGCGCGAGAGAGATTTACAGTTTATTTCGGCGCGTTGACCACCCCCTCACCACCCCCGGACAACTGTGTGTCGGAGAGGGTTGAAAGTACAACGAAGTGGTCGGAAGTGTAATCGCATCCGTATAGTAGTGCAAAGCAGACGTTTCCAACTAGTATACATCGGCGCAGCGTGAGAAGGGCGGAGCGCCAAATGAAAAGGGACTCCATGAACTGCATCATCTCATTTTACTGCCTATTAAATGATTCCACAGTTTCTAACAGTTTGAGTTCATTAAAAGTGACTTTTGCACTGAATCCGATTCCAGTCGAGCGAAAAATTAGCGAATTCTATTTTCAGAGGGGTCATGTTGGGGTGGGCAGGGAGATGCAAAATACGTTTATGATCCACATGCAATCCTTGTCGGCTCGCTGTCCGCTGAGCGGAATGAATCAATATAGCGGTGCTGTTCGGTAGGCTGTAACACACAGCTGCGGATAGTCCATCAGTTTGATGAGAGCGCTGTCGGCAGCTCGGAAAACGGCGCCTGAAGCAACGCTTCGTGCTTTGGGATACAAGGCGGATGGCGTGGGTGGGTTGGTGGGTGGTTGGTAGTGTGTTTCGGCTCAGGTGCAGCCCGTAAATAACGCTCGCGCCGCCGCTGCTGACGCCGCCGTCCTTCATTTATCTAAAGCAATGATGTGTGTAATGCCTTTGCATTGTTAAAACACTTACGGCGATTACGTTGCCGCCCACCCCGAAGCGGGCCTCGGATGGTGTTTTACGTCGGCGCTGGGGGTGAAGTGGAGGCCTGAATTGAACGATTACACGCTGCACACTATAAAGACAGTCGGCTCAATAGCAATCGATCGCTAAAACGAAAGGATTTCAACCATTCCAACTGATCTCTAATTGATTAAAGTCTAAAGAAATTTTGAAGGACTAGGTTTAAAAAGTTCATGGTTAACGAAGCGTAATACAGGAGGCTTTTCGGCAACAATAAGTATAAAAGTCGTGGCGGGTAACATATGCCGGGGAGCGGACGGGTAGTTTGGTCATGTAGTGGGGAATTTTGAGCGAAAGCGTTTTTCGATGCGATGGCGCCGCCGACCTTAACAGCTTTTACAAATTACACCCTCGCGCACACATGACAATCAACTTGCTGCAGCGAGCAGGCGACAACCGCCTCTCAGACGGATCAAAACCCTGAGCTTCGGCGTGACTTTGTTCCGCTTCTTTTGACGTTCCATCCGAGAAGGCGGTTGAATACGCTCGGATGGAGGATCTTGATGTTGCGTGAACCGATGATGAACAAACAATCAAGATGAGCGGCTCTGCGGTGTAGTGCGTAGTACTTTATAGTCTATATGAAGTACCTTTATACCAGTCTCGAATACACTCGCTTGCTAGACTTACGCATCGTCGAAACAGAGAATAGATGCGAATGGCGAAACAATGAGCCATGAAGAAGGTCACCGCTGCACGGGGAAAGAAACAGCCAGCTGCTGCACGGGGAGAAACACTTTTCGAAATTAACAACAACAAAGTATATTCTTGGTGGAAGCGATTTGATTTATTGCAGCGATTAACAATCGCGTTGAGAAACCGTTGGGAGTGTTGCAACAAACACACTGAATCATTAATGCACTCCTCTCGTCTAATACGGTGTTGATTAGACGTATGGCTGGTCAAAAATGCAAGCGGCGCGCATAAAATATTGAGTGCGTTTCCTCAGACACTGGGCGGCAGTAAACAAACGACCGCCAAGCGGGCGTGTAAGCGGAGTGCTAACTCTTTGGCAGGACGAACAATGCGCACATATAGTAGCTACATCCACACTCGACGCCCGCCAGTGGTGTTGCGCTCTTCCTCGTTCGTGTTCTTAATCAAAACACCAAACCGAACCAGCAGCAGCAGTAGCAGCTCAACAACGGGAACTTAATACCACGATGCTTTTCGCGTGAACCTGTATGCTGCTGCAAGCGCTCGTTTTGTCCGACGGGGGCAAACGAGTCAACGCAATTAATTATCAAAAGCGCAGCGGTCACGATGCACACAACTCGGCATTGCTCGCTCTTCGCCCCTTAACTTCGTTCAGCAATGGGGCAACTTCCCCTCCAGCCAACATACATGCACGCGTTTAATTAAACGGGCCAATTTTTCCGTGCGATGAATTTAATTCTCGGGAGATAATGTTCGCGGCACGAAGCGCGGTCATGTGTCGTGCTATGAAACCTGGAGCTGGAACAATGTTGAATAGTTTTTTTTCTTCTCTCGTTCTTTCTGCTTCGATAGTAGCCATTTGCGCAATATGAGATCAGCGTCGTGTCGACGTAATCCTTTCCAACGACGCAGCGACCCAGCGAAAAGAGTTGAATTGTATAAGCCGGGTAGGCTTGAAATATTGTCATGTAATGTTCAATAATTGCCAAATACTAATAAATTATGAAGGATGAACGAACGAACGGGCGAACGGGCGAGCGAGCGTTTTGGAGCAGGGACGACGCTAATGGCATTCCATTCGAGTGCGCAACTATAATAATTCATCGTGATGGGGTTAGTGATGTCACACATACCAAACGACATAAATATTGTTTTGCGCCGTACGCGCGGAGCGCACGATATCTTCGGCGGTATTGATAAATAATAAATAAATTGAATTGGGGCAGCTTATAGTTTTGCGGTGTGATTAATTACGTAAATTCGATGTGGGCTTGAACGTATTTTTCACCAAATTGTTAATATTTGCATTTATTTTCGAATGCCATGAATTTCCACCAAACGACGACATTAATCCGCCAGGAATAATAAGTAATTAGTTATTATAGGCTTTAATTGATAATTGTTTTGCATTTGTCGTTTTGTGGCAAATGTTGCAATATTACGGTCAGAGCTTTCCTGCAGCAATAGGCTTTCGTTTCAATTTGCAACAAATTTGTTTATCGCTGTCTTGCGGCGAATGATTTATTTGCAGTAAAACATTTTATGTCATCATTTGGATGTGCATTGGTGCGCGGTTGGGCACTGCATCAACTTGACGACAATCGTAACGGTTTGCCGTGTGCAAAGAATGCAATTTACAATAAAAATGGAATTGCGATACCATCAGATTCCTCATATATTCATAAGCATCTCAGATGCTACCCTATAGCAGGTGCTATAAAATGAGATTATTTACATAATGCAATCTCTTTATATTGGTAAATATTACTCCATATTGATTATCAATTTCTGAAATTATATCTGCTCAAGGAATGAGTAAAGTAATCTGCGTGAAATTTACGCTTCGGTAGTGCCGATATCAAATTGATGTGTAAAAGTAACGAAATCAAATATACGCAGCTCCCCTTCGTCGGAATGTATTGCGTAAATTATAAAATGTTAAAAGTGTATCGGCGTCGATGTTTGCCCACGCTACGGAAGCGAGTAATGAATAATGGCAATCGCATCGTGGAAGTTATTGCGCATGGAATACATTGCAACGCGTTGAAGTTGGAAGCGAACTTTTTTATTGCGCAAATACGGAGGAAACAATCGGCTCCCCTATCGCGTCAAACTGACGGATGGGAAGTAATAAATGTGCTTGCTGCAAATATGTATCAAGAATCGTATAGAATACCTCGAAATGTATCAGATTTTAAAGCAGCTTTTAACTTTACTAAAGTTCAATTCAATGCAATCGAAACCATAATTTCTTATTGGCTACAAATATAATTTAATATCGTATTGTTATATTCATTTAATAAATTAATGGAATTAATATAAAATTACAAATAAAACAAATTAATGGAATTAATGGAATACAAATCAATTTTTTGATACTTCCATTTGATGAAATTCTTGTTTGTTTATAATCATGAATTCGTTTGTTATAAATCGTTAAATTACGCATGATTGAACCGCAAACGGCAACCGCGTGATTGATTGGCATTGAATTTGCTCTTGATTTTCGTATGAGTTTTTGTATTGTAGGTTTATTAATTAGGTAATATATTTGGATTACCGTGCATTTTGTAATTTATTAGGTTTTAATTAATTCTAGAATAGGTATTTAAATATTTTTATCATATATTAAAATAAAGTGTTTGTTCTGTGCAAAACTCGCACATATAGATTGCGCCGAATGAAAGACGATTGCAGATATTTTATAACAAACAGAATCTAATATGTATTTAGTTGGCGGACAATAGCGAAAATCATGTGCGGCACTGCGCACACGGCCCCCGCAAGAGCTCTGCGGCAACGAACGTGTCCTTTTGATCAGAGCAAAGAGGTCCTTCTTTACGGCCGCTCGCGAAGATTGCGATAAATTGGTTTCCATCGGTGGACACTCAAACTTCTTCGCCAGCCACCACGGTGTGTCTGTGTGTGGATGCGGCAAGCGACGCGAAAAATTCGCGCATGCCGAAAACGACGCTCGCTGCTCGCCGACCGACGACGACAAATGAGAGACGCATTGTTCCTTTATCGTGCGCACATGATGGGCATGATTCGTTGTATATTATTTCATTTTCCATTAGCGAACGCTCTTTTCATCGACGAGCGCGAAGCGAATTATGGCCGCGCGCTGAGGATGCGCCATATTTCGCATTATATCAAAGAGATTGGATCGTTTCTAATCAGGCATATCCCAATGGCCGATATAAAGTGGGTCAATCGAATACTAGCTCCGTATTGTTCGCGCTTACGAATATGAAATCTTGCGCACAATTCGTATGTCTTGCAAGGTGCTTCTGCTGTGAACGTAGAATTGGTTCGTACATAATTTGAAGTAAGATCAAAACAAGTTCGGATTAAATTCTATTATATTTATGAGCGAAATTGTAGATCGGGAAAAATTTTATTGCTTTTGACGGCGATGCAGCGCGACGTTTTATTTTTGCACTATCCGATGAAGAGGGCCGATATCGACGGCGGCGACGTCGTCTACATCGTGTGTGAAGTATGCAGGAAGAAAATATGGTGAATTTGCGATGTAATGGGCAACATTCGAGTACTTTAGTAACTTCAGTAGCGCGCCGCCCGCTCGTGTTACATGGATGCCTCTAACAGGCATCACCACCACCAGGATCTACGCCTACGCTCTCTTTTGCTCTTCTAGCCAACTCCCAAATGATACATTTCGCATGGATATCAACCCAGTAGAAGTAACAGACCCGTATTTATAATCTTTTCCAATCTTTAATCCAAGAACACAATTTAATTGTTGATTTGTAGTAGATGATAGCATTTGATTATGATTGATACTATTGATTTTGAATAAATTCCGAACTGGGCGTTGGCAGCACGAGCACGATCCTGGCGGTCTTTGAAAAGATGTGGAATATACTGGTGTATGCATATGCCAAAGGCGCGTTC
The DNA here is from genome assembly GCA_030264135.1 of Myllaena sp. GC000078. NCBI lineage: Eukaryota > Metazoa > Arthropoda > Insecta > Coleoptera > Staphylinidae > Myllaena > Myllaena sp. GC000078. Next base: position 31,471 of record JARJDR010006495.1, on the reverse strand, counting down.
AATTTTCATGAAATACGAGCGCCCACTTCGGAGCGCAGGGGCTTCGGGTTCAGGAGCAGGTCTGCATCGTACCACATCCATTTTGAACCATCCGATCACGGGTTAACGTCGCCTTGTACGAGTGTAAGCTGTGCCGACCGCCACTGGGTGTCAATGATGAACGGGTGCAACGAACAGAAAAAAGACCAAGTCGCTGTCGTCTTGTGTTCGCGGTCTGCACTTATCTACTCCTCACCTATGTGCTTCAAATATCTAATTTGCTCAATTAGCTCTCACCGCGCATCTTTCACACGAAGTGGTAATTATTGGAGGTTTTGTTTTAACAGATTAATTGAATCCGTGCGTGGTTCGGAACACTATCATATTAATTGCGAAAGCATGTATTTAATTATATAATAAATATCATTGCATAGCTGTGGGGCGTTGGAGTTTCTCGGGGACATGCCAGTTTGGAGAGAATTTGGCGCGCTGTGCGTTCGAATCAAAACTATTCCAACCGCACTCGCATAAGTTTACAATACCAGTCTGCTTTGTTTTCGGCGCGACTGGGGTGGGTGTAGTATATTGCGTACAGCGAGGGTCGGAGGGCAAACTTGGCCCAAAAAGGGCGCATAGTTCTTCCATGCGGTTTGCAAATTCACCAAGTATTATAGTTACTTAGTTCATCACACGCAGCAGATGTGTTAACGTGCGCCTAATGGAAACATAATAAAATAACAAACAATTTTGGCAAATGTAACAACGTATGGGACGCGCGCGACTTATGCGTGTGTGCAAGTGTGCGTTCCTCTGAGATTCCTCACCCGATGCATGTCCGGCTGTGAAACTGACCGCACACATCGCACACGTCCAGCAGCCAAACTTTCGTCGTTACGCGTCGTTTTTCGTCCGCAGGCTGCTCCATCGTCGACGCCGACGCCGACGCCGGCGGCAGCGCCGTCCGCCTGGGAGATAGTATACTAGTGAAAGTCCGTGCGCCTGTCCGACATCGTCTCGCCGCCGCCGACCGACCGCCTTCGGAGGATTCATATAATATGAAAACGACGCCCGCCGCCGGGATGCGCCTTTCCCCAATTCAGCACACTTCAACATGCATAATAGATGATCGGCTAACATGTTAGCAGCCCGAACGAGACGGCATACTTCTGGCAGACGTCCGAATAACGCCGCGGCGCCGTCTCCCGCGTGATGTACGATGGCCAAGCTAGAAATTTAATGCATCCAACATGTAACAATATTAGAAATAGCATGAATATCATCAGCATTTATCAAGTAGGTTTATAGATAATATTTATCAGAAACTTGAATTTGTGAAAACGGATATTTTTGGATACTCCCTCGTTTGCTGACCACGATGGCACCTCACAAACATCAAGAGCTACCTGGCTCGCACGTGCGGAAAAGGGCGGCAGTGGTGATGGTGAGGAAAATGGAAGGGTCAAAGGGTGACGTTCGGCCCGAAATGAAGACATATATACAACCGGGCCAGAGGCGCTGCCGTACGTTAAATTTGCACCGCTTATGAATTAGATATGCACACCGCTGAAGTTACGTCCGACCGTTATTTAACACGCCCGCAGCCATTGAATAAGACGTGCGCGTAAATGTTGCTCTCTCGGGTGAACCATAAAAAAGTTATTTCATTCAAACAATCAATCGAACCGCGTTTTTTCTTGCCCGTTGGTCGCTTATTTTACGAGCAGCAATTTAGTACTTATTTCGTTTATATCAGTTATAAAATACACTTAACTGTTCTTGGTAATGTTGGCTACGAGTAGCTAAAAAAACAGCTCCATTTCGCCGGTGCCCCACGCAAACTGCTTTTGTTTTATAATTGACAAGAAAGGCACTCGTTCTTAAAAGCGTCTCGCGCAGTCGTGTAGTGATGAAGAGTTGACAGGACAATGTTTGTCTCGACAAGCAGTTATTTCGTCGTCCGCGCATTCAGCACATACCTATTTATATTAATTTCGTGTTTGCCGCTCCGCGAGCAGAGCGTCGCATGTCGTTCGTCCTCGAGATCGCTGCGCCGCCTACGCTGTCCATTTTGGGCGCAATTTATAAATTTAATTAAATATTTCTGCGCACATTGTTCTCGCCCGGGTGCGCCGCGGCGGGCGCAGACGTAGAAACGAAGTATGTATTATCAGCACAGACGACTAGAAGACGTCGCCGACACAAGGTTTTGTAAGAAACGATGTCATCCTTCGTCGAAGGACGTTTTAATGAGTCGACCATTGTTATTAAAGTATCATCTATCATGCGTACACGTCGCACAAGGACAATACGTGATTTAAATACGTGTTTAACAATACATAAATGACTCAATAATTATTAAAAGATATCTGTTATTTTTTGTTGTTGTTTTGAATACTTTCGTACTTGTTTCAAGATGATTTTAAAATCATTGCTGGTTTTGGGCAGAGTAATATTCTGACAACGATCTACAATATTAGGTCTCAAGAAGATATCAATGTTGATAATGTGCGTTCTGCCTTCTATTCTAAATCCATTGAGTCGAGTTCTGAAGTCTTCGAGGAAATTGCAACATTTACATACGCATATGCCATTCTAGTACCACCAATGGGAATGTAAGCATGCATAGAGATGGAGCGAATTCGCACGAAATTATTGCATGCGATCAGTGATCTGGAATAACAACGCGACGCGCTGGAATACAGAAATACGAGGAAATCGCATACTCCAACGTGAAGGAGCGATGCCAGACTCATGAATGAGCAAAGACGCTCAAGATGAGCAAGCAGAGCCACTCCAACACCGTAATCGCTTTATCTAACAATAAACCCAATGGCTTAATTAGGTGATAATATCAAATTCCTGGTTTTGCATTGATTTATAGTTGAATACTATTTCTCAGAATAATAATTTCCATCGGCATACCCATGTCATTGATCTTTTAATATAGTTATGCAATGTTTAAAAAAATAACCCACAGCTGACCCACATTTGTCTATTGAGATTTATACGCTATAATACATACGCCGAACCGGGGGTCGAGGCGCACACACGTAAATTTGATATTAATGAATCACGAGGAAAAAACTGCATACCTTCGCCGAGGTTGGCCAGCGCGGCACAAGCAGATAGGCGAATGAGATGGGAGAATCTGCATGGGGCATTGTGCTTCAATATGGAAAAGGATAAGGGCGAAAAGGTGGAAAGGTGGAAAGGAAAACATTGACAGGCGGCGAGGGGGCACGAAAGGAGCGCCAGCGCACGGAATGAAATATTTGCGGTGCGCTCCCGCACGCCATACCTTGATTAATTAACTATATCTTGAGAGCGCCAGCGGCGCATTTTTCCGCTCGCGTGGTCATCAGTCCATGCGCAAAACATAATATTATTCAACAGGGGCAGATTCCGAAGCTTTTATTCGATAATTTTTTGCTCAACCCTGGCATAATTTCCTTCATAATACAGTTTTTGTTTTTGGGAGTTGTATTGAGTCATGATATCTTCATTCCACGCCAAGCAGTAATCATTAGGATAATAAGGATAACGATGATGAATTTGATTCGTTCGTTCGTCGCCGTGAAGAAGGAAGAATGGGAAATAAGAATGGGTGCAAAAGAAAGAACAAAAACTGAAAGTTGACGGTTAACCGACGGACGCAAACGAACGCTGTTGCCTTTTTCACTTCAGCGGCGAGCGTTCCGTTCTAATTTGCGTCGCGCGCGCGCTCTCCTCGCTTCTGTCGCTCAGCGGGCAGGTTGACATCTCGAGTCGAGGGGTAAATTAGCGTCGTTGGCAAGAATAACCGTAAAGTACACACATATACACGCATTTGCACGTGCATTGTGAGTGGAGGGCACGTGCCGTGGATAGTGGTGTGCTGTTATGGTTTTCAAGTCGTATTTGTCTCTGTTACGTGGTCATATTTAATGGACTCAAAATATGCCAACTGAGAGAGGCAACGAGATCGTTGAATGTTGAAATTAAAATACATTGCTCGTTTCTATGTTTATTTCTTCCATGCTCATTATTATATTCTCTAGATTTTTCTCAAATGACGGAAAATGTTTTCTCAATGTCGACTTAATAATTAATAAAAACAAGAGACATTGTCTTTTTAAATTGTTTCAATAGAAAATGAAGAAATGATTTTATTCAGGGCACGATGTGTGTTGTCGGCAGAAATTTTAATTTCAACGTGAGATACAAAGTCGGTGGGTGGGCGTTTGCGCGCGAATGTGTAATTTTGAATAATCACCAAGTTAACTTTCAAGATTAACTTGTCACGAATTAATATGGATTTATGTTTGTACTTTATATGCCGTTTCGTTCGCATTCGGCGCCCTATTTCGCGAACTTCCCTTCCCTTCCCACAAACGCGCCCCGTACGTACCAGCTCGTCATATTGCGTTCGTTTGCGAAATGCTGTTGCGTCATATTTCGCTCGCTGCGCGTACTATTGTATGCAGTTTACCATTGAGAATATCATCAGCATCATCATCATCATCTTGGCTTGCTCGACTTAAAGATTATGCAAAGCTAATACAGTCAGATAGACAGACAGACAGTTAAGTCAGTTGCGCGCCCATGCGACAATGTGCGGTTATTTAAATAATCAGATTAATATACATAGTTGTTGTTGCGCGGGCGACAAAAATGTAATTACTTTTTGAACGTTTTTCATTTAAAATTCATTACGATCTGCGCAAATGGAGCGCCGCTTGTAATTTGATCTTAAACCCCGCTGTGCGCGCGCCGCATGCGATCGCGCTTCGATGCAACAACGCCATACAGAGCGGCCCAGTGTGATGTTGTGTTAATAATGAGCAGCGGCATGCGCGGGGGGCGGTTTGCAGATGCATTACAAGTTTTTTCATCATAAACTTGATGCATTGGGATTTCGTGCAGCGTGTTAATCACGAGGCGCTTCGCGTGCAATGCATAAATTTCGCGTCCCTCTCGCACGCGCAAATCGCATATCGCGTTGTACATAATAAATGACAATTATTCATTTCGGACGAGATGCATTAATAATGGTGCAATCAAAGTTGAGAAGATTATGTAACGCTGTAGCACGCTCCTTATGGTTTAACTTTTTATAAAAGTATTTAATTTTAGGACCCTTTGTAGAGATTTGGTATTTAATAAAAAAGTATCCAGCGTATTTTCTAAAATAACGTAGCATGCAAGTAGTATGCGAGTCAACCTTTGACTTAAATTTGTATTAATTTTTGCAGTATTTAACTTGGGCAATATAAAAATTTCATCTTTGATATTATATATGTTGGAGTGCACCAAAGGTTATTAAAACATGCACTGCATATTTGCAAGCTCAAATTTTATAAATTAAAATTAAAAAACTTTATCAAGTATTTTCCCATCGTCAATGCACACCGAAAGTGCGCCAAGGATTGTGGAAAAAAAGACAATATAGAAAACCAGGAGCAAACATATGTGTCGTGCAAAATTACATTTTATAAAGTTATCCGTACAACATGCGACCTAACTTCTTCGCAAATAGTTTCTGGCGCACTGTATGAAATTAAAAATATTAATTTTATATTTAATCAGAAAGAATTCGGTTACTTCCAAACATTTTGTATAGCTGATATATTAAAAATACATGACTTTTAATACTTAATAATTTTCGATTGAACAACACCAGAAACATTTTGTTATTGTCAAAGCCAGTAATGGAGTGCGTTTGTTGGTTTGTTGTCACTACACGTGTTTTCGACACCGCCGACAAGGCAAAACCTTGGCGTTTTGCAGATGAAATTGAACGTTCGACACACCCATTATGCTCGTCGTCGTCGTCGGCGGCGGCGGCAGCGAATCCAGTTAATCCGCAACTAGCGTTTACGCAGCATTAGCATGTTTGTATAATTACCTCTAATACACATCACAATGCGCGATTCAGGCGTGGCGGCAGGAGCGACGGCGGGGGCGGCAGCGGCGCACGCCCCGTCGGATATTTAATAAAATATCGATTTGCGTGCGCGAGCAGCCGGTGCCTCGATACGAGTGCTCGCCGCAGCGTTGATATATGCCCATTGACAGACGGGGGGTGCACGAAGGGCGGCTTCGGTAATATTGGTATTATCATGCTATGATGTCCAAGCGCTGGGCAGCGCAGGGCTGCATTGGATGCGCTCAAATCAACGCCCATCCACCGCCAATAATTTCACAATAGATCTAACGGCACTAACCTAATACATATTTAATGTGTGTGCGCATATTGCGTACAATACGTGTGTGCAAATACGCAAATATCCAAAGTGGAACAAATGTTACCATGTATTTTATTACACCAAACATGCTATGAACTTATTTTTCTATTTGAAAACAAAATATTGCAGTTTAAATCAATTTAAATATATGTATTATTATGGGAAACGTTCACAGCAACAATTCGTGTAATAATAAAACTAACATACGTGCTAATTAGCAGAAGTCCATTGGTTTTCGACCATTGTGCGCTTTACTGCAATTTAAATTCGTGCGCCACCACAAAAGCCATATTATTATTATTATTATTATTGTGCAGATTGTCCGCTTTACAAACCGCAGCATGTACCAATTAAATCCTACAATAAATAATACACGAAGCATAAATATATAGAATTAAATAAATAAAATCCGATGCCAATAATGCCATCGATAAAAAAGGCCACTTGATGAATGGCCACGGAAAAACCATATTTTTTCATCGGACGAGCGACGAGCCGACGAGGAGATTACCCGGTTCGCCTTTTTCCGGCCAGCCGGTGCTAATTGAATCGCATGCACGAACGCACGCACGCAACCGAAAACTCTCGATGCCTCTAATCCGTCTTCCATTAGTTCGCGATCCTATGTGGCGGCCAATAAAGGCATTAATAATCGCTGTCGCGCGGCAACTCTTCTTCGCCGCACTTATCCGTTCTATGCGTTTCACTTCGCGAGATTATAAGCCGGCCTGGCATCGAAGCGCATTGACGCACCATGGATGCGGATGTTACGGTAATGCGTAATGTAATGACAGGTAAGTACATCGGATAATTGACGCAAAACGTATAGGTGCTGATAGACATCACCGCGCTCCGAACAAATCATAGGTGTGCACGCAGAAGCATGCATCTTTCACGCATTGGTAATCACGATCCAATAAGACGCAAGTGTTTCCACAAGGCAAATGGGTACGCGTTCCAAGGAGTTAAGTAGATAGTGCCGTGGATTGTTTAGGTAGCCGAGCAGCCGTGAGCTGTCGCCTATCTTCGTGCGTCGTTATGGATAATCGGTAATCGCTTGTAATGCGTAATTGTTGCTTTTGCTGCTGCTGCTGCTGCTTGCATCGCACGCGCACGTTGATTATCATTCACGGGCCGAGATGCTTAGTCGTCAGTCATCGATGTCGACATCCTTTTTAGGTAAGCCGCAAGTTTACTGTCTACATGCCTACCGCCTCCATTCAGATTTATCACGGATTTTGCCCGATAAGGATGGATAAGTAATGAAATGTTGAAAGACGAAATTATGTATATTTTTATCTTGATTCATCATGTTGAATAATTAAAATAACCTTAAACGATTACCGTACGTAACAAATATTTGGAAAGCTTGCCTTATCCGCCATCATTTGTTAGCCGAAGAATGCGTGCTGTTGCTACATAAACAATGGCCAAATGTGCTAATTGCCGTCGTTTGCTAAACGCCACAGTAATCTGCATTAAAAATGCACATGCCATCTTTGGGTGCTCGTAATGGCGGCCGGCACGTGCCATAACCACGACGCTTCCTTGCCTACCTGGGTAGCAGCAGTAGCTCCTATTTAATGTTGCATCAAGGCATAGTGTATGTGGCTAAGGTAGATTCCGGACCGCAGCTAATGCTGGCGTTCCGGACGTGCATTATTCATTCAAATTTATTGGAAGTCGGGCCCCGCGTTGGGATGAGAGGAGGTGTACAAGATTGAACAAAACAACAGCCACCCCGCTAGATATAGTCTATAAACGTTACATATTGTGCTGCAGCGCTGCCCGGTGCCGGCATCGGCTTGATAATGGCTTCTTTCTGGCTCCGGCTTGCATATAATAATAATTGCGACGTGCAAAAAAAAACGGAGCAACCGACGCAACGGCGGTGTAGGTATATTAATGGCAGACTCGCGGGCGAATCATGTGCAGCGACGCGATCTTTCACCTCTTTCTCACATAAACAATGCTGTGCCACGCTGTGAATGTTGTATGCATGGTATACACGCAGCCACAAAGTGCACTGCGATGCACGGCATTTCATTTAGTTTGCAATAAATTTTTGAGGCGCTATTTATAAGCTGTGCCGTTGAAATATTTAGTACTTCGCTTCGAATATGTTTATTACAACCGACGCGACGTGGTGATTTATAATATAACTTAAAATTTGTTTTTATTTCTTGCTAGAAAATATTAAGTACATGTTGGCATAATTTAAATAACTTAATCAATAATGATGGACGTCATGTAGGTTGTATTAAGCAAACTCATCCTCTAACAGGGAAGTTTACAATGCCTATAAGTACCATTTTCACGTCACTTAGCATTATGCCATGGTTGGCGGCAGAATTCAAACGAATTACAAACTCCCCTCACTTCGTTCGCGCTTCGTTCGCAACGCGAAATGAAGCTAATGCATTTGCCATCTCCGGCGCTGCAGCCCGCCGACGATGAAGACGCGCGTCCGTATTTATTAATAATTGTCAATCAAAGAGATGAAGAGCGCGCGCGACGTTTGGTGGAGGCATAGCAGACAAGCACGAATGAGGCAAAATAAAAATATGTCGAGTACGTAGAACGATGAAGCATTTTAATGGCGCCTTTCACTTTTCATAAGAATAAGTGTCCCGCGGGAGGAGCAGGAGGAGGGATGGTCGCAACAAAAAGCGGAAAATGTACTTACACGGATGAAAGAAGAAATGGTAAAAAATTTAAAAACTTACGACTTACTTTCGCATTTCTCTTTCTCCTCCATGTTCTGCCTCGCCCATCCTCGCCTTCTGACGTCTGTCGTTTGATATTTATTTTTTTCCTGCGCTCCAATTCCACCTGCGCCCGAGCACGAGGCCGAAATGAAGGAGAAAAGAAAAGCAACGACATAACAAGTCGTCCTCCCTTCCGCCGGCCCCACCCTACGGCAAGGGAGACGTACGAACATGGCATGTGGCAGGACTGTGCAAATTCCAAGTAAAATATAATTTCAAATTATATTTATAATCATGCCTTCCGGGCGGCGCGGCGCGGCGCGGCTGCCGTGGCGGTGTGGTGGTACAAAAATCGTCTCTCGTTTGGCCAAATGAAGAGCACTGCCGTGCCAAAGCGGTGGCCTTCAAACGGCATTAGCAAGGCAATGGTGACCGGCGCAACATTTGCGCGCGCACTGGCGAACCGCTGCCGCCCTTCCGAACGATAATGGAAATTCGTAATCGGCTAAAAGGCAAACAAAACGATGCGAGGAGAAAACTCCGGAGGCTGTGCGCACCGGAAAAAAAGGGAGCGCACTGGCAGGGCGCGGGCGGTGCTCGGAGAAAAAACAAACACTTCAACATTAATGGAAATTAATTACTTAATTGTTTAAAATTCCGTTCCGTCTGCGTTCTGGTACGGTTCTACCTTGGGCGGCGCCATTGCGGCCGGCCGGGATTTACGTACGACCACCGCCGCTGCCAACCTGAAAAGGTCTATTTTAACTATTACGCAATTTCGCAGCGGTTAGTTCTAAACAATGGTTGGCCAGGACGGCATTAATCAACTTCGTTGCTCATTAGCAGCGTGCAGCGTGCGGCCCGCGAAATTTTCGGGTTTATTTATTATTCTGATAGGTTTCGGGCCGACCTATATCGAAGGCCGCCCCCGCCGGCATTTACGATCGGCGCTCCCCTAATTATTTGGGATATAATCGAGATGCGAATTATATTCGTGTGGTGTGCGTCCGGTCGCGAAATGATTTCCAATTTCATATAAAGTTTCGATTATGGGTTATTGACTAGCGTCTCAATTTGTAGAACACAGTGGCGAACTACGTCGTGGTGAACCGAAAAATATATAGATTACTAGTACAGATTGCGAGCAAGCGAATTCCGGCACTGTTTGAACACGTACTAACGATTAGAAGCATTTACATTAAGAGCGGCCCAGGCTCCGATTTCCGTTACGCGCGCGCGCGCGTTCACGGAAGAAGTGTATAAGGTCGAGGGACCCTTTTAGCGTTTGCATAAGTACAACGACGGTAGGTAAGGTACGCACGTTTAGCGAAAGCACCTTTAGTTATCCTTTAGTTATCGTTATAATTAATTTTGCGCGAAACAATACGCAGCCGCAGCAAACCGACAACAACAAACGGCGGCCCAAAACCTCCCCCGTCTCGCTGCTTTTCCCGTACTGTTCGAATGCTTGCATGCCCGCATGCAATCGAGTGTGTTGGTATATTTAACCGTACTTTGATCTAGTCTCCAGCAAGGTAGCCGGTATACAAACTACTTCCTTCACTATGTGGAGAGTTAACTAAAGTCTCCCCAGAGAGGAAAACTATTACTTTTCAACTTTATAATTGCTTAAATGTCATTAATGGATTGATTGAAATTTCAAATTAATTAACTTTTATTTGTTATTAAACTTTAGACTTCTAGACTAATAGTTTATTAGTTTTTGAGGGATTTCGAATAAAGGAATTCCTTACTAGTGGAGTTCTATCTATTCTCTAGCAAGGGATGTAGCTTGATAACCAGCAGGCGCTCCTTAGATAGAAATCGCCGTAGTTCCTGCAGCGTCGGTACTCCAGTGTCTGTGTTCCTATAGTTAGTCTGTGTACGCGCGAGGGCAGGTAGTTTGCAGATGCCTAAACGATAATCAATTATTTTCCTTATCGCTACGCTGGCCTCTTCCCGTTCTTCGTTCTTGTTGGCACTCGAAGGACGTCGAAACGCATCCGCCGTAACCCATATTCTTGAGGACCATTACGTACAGCATCCGGATACCTAAGTAGTGTGCGTAAATTAAGCTTGATAGACATTTATTGTATTTGTAAGTTGATTTCAATAATAATTTCCATCGTTCGAAGATTTATGCATTCAATTTCCACATTACTCCCAAATAAAGAGCGAATTAAGGACGACACTAATTTAAAGGACAAATACTCGTATTCCTTTCAAAACTAATTGCGGAAACTTCCGGGACATGCGAAAGGTTTAGTTTGTTGTGTCACCAAAAGCGAGAGATGAAATTACCTCTTGACAGTTTGGCAATCAACAAGAGCAATGCATATTCAACCGGGTTGCAGTCCTGCATATACAGGTGTCGTCGAAATTTATTATTACAGCCGTCACACGGCCGAGGACACAAAGCCATTCGTTCATTCATTTGGCTGCAAAGTCATGCATTTCAACCGCCGTCTGCAATAAGCGTCAGCGCTTCAGTTTATGCATGGAGTTCATGAAAGAGTTGCGCGCGACCTGAAATATGCCGCACACAACAGATTGTTTCTCATCATGATGAAGCATCTCGCGCACACTTCATTATGAGCGCGCACCGTAAACAAATCGTGCGAATATGAAAAGGCAAAACGCGGAATTCGCGCCACCTTTAACCTTTGGTTTTGTTTACGTACACCGCTTTGCGCTTCGAGTTAAATATGCGCACAATGGTGAAAGGGTTAATCGCCACAAAGCGCGAGTTCTGTCGAAAAATTGATAATCTTCCAACTCGGATGTTTGACGACCATTGTTTGCTTCACCTCACTTCTTCCACAGCCTTTGCGTGGTGATTTGCGAGAAGGGGGCGTCCTCTTCGTTCCGTTTCATGCATCGCTAGCCACACAATAATAATAATCGCGCGGATCGTTGCGCACCCACGTCATCGCTGTGTGTGTGTGGGTGCGTGGTGATTTCAATTGGACGCATTCGGTATTCAGCATTCGCGTGTCGATTGTCGAAATTTCGTTATTAAGTTATATATGCGGTACGGGGCGAGTGTGTATCTCTCAATTCGAAGGCGATAGAACGATTGTTGCCAACGCGCAGGGGTGTATGTGTGAGTACGCGTACAATGCCACCGCCACCCACAAGTTCGCACACATTGCGGTGGCGGCCTGGGCAAAGTCACAAATATGATTCGGGCACACGTACAATACATCCATTTGGCACGTGCGGCAACGGGACGCCCGGGATACGCTTGCACGCACACGACGCGTGCCTCGCGCCACCGCCGACACCCACAAGAGCCCCTCTCGTCTCAAACACATGCCAGCGCACACCGGAGAATGGGTATTAGTTGCAAAACGTGTCGGAGCGTGTGATACAAAATGCTTTCCTACCAACATCGAAATCCAATTAGAGCAAATAGAATTGCATCATAGGGTGGGAAGGGCGACGGCGGCACGGTGCTGGTCACGCAAAAAGTTTTTTATTTTAAAGTTGAATCGTATTAGGAATATGCAAATAGATAGCTACTATGACTAATCTCGAACATACGACGACTTGGAACCGTTTCGTTTTTGTTGCAACCAAATTCTTGACTCTCAAACAAGTAAAAAGGTCGGAAAGGGGTGAGTACTATACCTTAGTGTTTCACGGTCCAAGTTTTCCATTTAGGTTTTTCCAACAAGCTTTTTACAACTTCCCTTTCTCAACTCCAATTGTTCCATTTCGACGAAGGTTATCGAATTGCGGAAGGCTAAGCCTTCACCATCGATTGCTTGTTATTCAAGAATGCATTTCCGGCAGCAGGCACGCACCGATTGGAAACGCAGTGCGGAAGGGGAGAAAAGTATTTTGTGTGTGTGGGGGATGCGCGTGAGATAGTGGAGTAGGTCTAGGACAAAAAACGCAAGCGATCAGCAGTCGGCGGGCGTACCAACTGTCCAGCAGCGTTTAGTTCCATGCGATCGTGCGCTGCCGCCTCCGACGACAACGACGACGACGAGTAATGGATCGCTCAACAAACAATACGTTTTCTTGCCTCTTGTTGGGACTGCTGCTGCTGCGACGTGGTCAGCGAGTGTCCAAAGGAAGACGTGGTTGTTCGGTGGGCAGGATGCTGACCATGGCCGCATATGGCGAACGTCCGTTTGGCGACAAAAAGCGTTGGCGTGCCGCGCCGGCTGTGTTGGCGGCGCAGGAAGCGGAAAAACTGCCCGCGTCACAACAAACAAGCTAATTGATTTCAACAAAACGCCCTCATGCTCTAAACTTATACCGCCGGGACGATTTCGAGGATTCCGACGATCCTTGCGGCTACAGGTAAGAAATTCTATTATTTTTGCAATTCAACGAAATGATTTTACACATTATTAGAGTTGAGCTCAGCATGAATGGAGTAACTTACATCACACGGTGTTAATTAAACGAAAACGTTTCGCGGTTGTTGTGTTTGTTGTTAAAATTTCGCTTCTGTGCAGCCCTGCGTGTAAAGCGTAATGACAAAATAATAAAAAGTACATTTTTAATTACGCAAACGACGTGGGAGTTTTCTTGACGCCCTACCACACGCTGGAAAAACAACAAAAATGCGGGAACGGCGGCAAAACGATTCCAAGCAACAAGTATTATACAGCACCGACTTCAATGGAGGGTAAGTATAAATTAAATTCAAATATTATTTTATGTTTTTACATAAATTATGCTTGGAAAATAAATTTTAATATGAAAATTTCAATTCGCTAATATTTATCAATTCAATGCATTTACTATTAGTTGTTTTAATAGTTTATCAACGCACCATAAAACTTATTGCCCAATAATTATCGAATATTCGAATTAAGCAATAAAACTACATCGAATCTAACTTAATATCGGAAAACAAAACACAAACAAAATCCACAATGACCCTTGGCATATGCGTGTGTGGGTGTGTTAACACATTCACGCCAATTTTCAATAGTTTCGCTTCCGCATGTCCGAGTGCGATATGCACACCGGACTAGCCCTCATTGAAAACTTTTACAGCGCTCGAATTTATACACGCTCTCCATTCCGTCGCGGCCCAAACTCGTCCGTCCCGTCCATCCGCCCCGCCATTCGCGATAAATAATAAAACAAACAACGACGCTGAACAAGTATGTTCGGTCGCATTTTCGCCATATTTACGTTTACTATATGTTTGCACATGCAGAACTCTATATTTCCGGCCTCGTAACGATGATGCATTCATCCACTCACAGCATCCGACGTATTGTCGCAATGCGGGCCCGTGCTTCGACCCCCTCCTCTCAACACAACGAAAAACATAATGGTTGGTTTTCACTCCATAATCATTTAAATAATGTGACAACAACAATATTGAATGTGCGGTTTGACATCGATAACAAAAACCATTAAATTGTAACTTACTGTTGAATTCGCCAACGTGATAGTCTTCATTCAGCCAATGCGAAAATGCGAAAAACAAATTTATTTTCAAGGCAAGTGGGGTTGGGGAGGGTGTGAAAAGTGTATTCGCGCTGTTAATTACATCAAATTAATCACAGTTTCCCTTTCTATGCAACCGCTATCCAGGACCATGTGCAGGGGGTTCATTTTTCCAATTTGACAATCGCTTTCAACGAATTTCCCCCGAGATTGCCGCGGATGCCGCCCTTCTTACCTTCATGCGGGCGACAATAGCGTCGCGTATTCGGCGTGGTTTGACATTCATTCCACTTGCTTACTTTGCGTTTTGTTTCTCAGCTTGCGGTGCGTGGCTGCATGCCGCCCTGCCTTGCCTGCTTCATTCACTTTCACTGCGTCAGAAGTTTCCGGTGTTTCCGCCGGCAACGGTGGTCCTTCTTCCTTTCACACAAGTCACAAAAGGGCGCGGGTGGAATGAGGTGGGCTACACACCACCTTGTCGCCACATTTGATGGAGGTAGCCGCTCTCGAACACAATATATCTTGGTAGTCTGCAAACTATTAGACGCTGATAATGATAAAGCACCTAATATAATCAAATAAAGATCGAGTACCGCACTGGGGGCGAAATGCTGCAAACACCCAACCTGCGGATGCACAGCAAGTGAAAAAGGGAAAGGGAAAGGGGGAGGGGGGAGAAATAAATGTTGTAAGTCTAAGTTTTTCAAACAATTTCTTGGGGAGCAATATTAAAATACTGAACAATGGAACATTTCAGCTTCAGCATTGTTTATCATTTGTTACGACCAGGTGAGAGAGCCGAGCGAGAGTTGCTATGGCCGGACGACCGGCGCGGCAAGAGGAGAGACCCCGGGATGCTGGGCGAGATGTGCGCACTGCGCGCAGCAGCAACGGCAACGGCAGCGGCACGACGCCCGACGCGGCGAGGAGCGCCACCGCGCGTACCGTACGCTCGTTCCAGCCAGTCAGTCGGTCGTGATAACTCGCGTCGGCGTGTCGCGTGCGTGCGTACGCGTGGGTGAAAACGATACGGTGTGTACGCGTTATCGTACTACTACCCATCATTCGCTACTACATTCTACACACAGCCAGGGCGGTGGTTGGTTGGTTTGCTTGCTTCCGTATTTCAAACGTTACTGTTTTTGTGAATGTTTCGCGTGTGTCTACGTCAGTCAATATGCCGCCGAGCATCATAAACATAGCGTAAAGTGCATAAAACGGCAAATCGCCAGTGACAGCATTTAAGTTAAGCGGACGGACGGATTGGTTGGTGAAGGGCCACAGGGATAACGCATCCTTGACGTCGATTAGATAGGCCACTTAGTACAATGTGGATTAGGTGTCGGTAGTGCGTGTCGTGTGGTGCAGTGTGTTGTGTTTGTGCGTGCGGCGGTGAGTGCGTGTGTGTGTCCGAAACGGTAATTGCAACCAAGGATCACTCTCTCTCAAAACTGATGGTACTCCATACGTGCGTGCAGATGCAGGCGGCAGCAAAACGTCGCAAATTGACCGCCGGCACGATGATGCTGTTTCTGGGAGTAGCGTTCGCAACGCTCTCGGGATATGCGGATGCCTTGTCGATAACAGCCCAGGAATATGGTGAGTAACTCGACTTTGAGACGCTCGCAGCTCGTAACTCTGTTATGATTCCTAGTAAATAACCTGACAGCGAATCAGTTTCCTTATGTCGATAAACATTTCCGGTCCCTCGCAAATCAAAGCCGAGGAGTTGTTTTAATTAATTTCTATATCGTCATAATCAGAGCGTGGATGCTGTGCGGATAATGTGCAGTGGTAGTTGCGACAGTAGCGGGGGGTGGGACGATGCGCATCCGGATGACAGGGCATAATTGCATTTATCCTGCGCCTGCATACGCAATTAAAGTTGCTATATACTTAGCTCACGTCAAAGCCAAAGGTGAAAAAGGTTGGCGGGCTGGCGCCGCGTGCCGGAAGCATAACACGCGCGCCGCCCGGAAAGAGTGGATGGATGGAAAGTTTAATTAAATCCCATCCGAGATTTTTGTCGACCATCTCCAACTATTTGATTAATCAACACAAAAACTCAGTGGTAATCTGAATGATGATAACAGCGTTTTCAATGGTTTGATTTTGTTTTCATTTCGTTTCTCCTTCCGCATCATTTGCCAGTGGTATTGTGTTGTGGTTCGCAGGACCTGTGCAAGGTCTCCCCCCCGTTGAACCCACCCACAACCATCCACCACAACACCCTTCGCCCATGGATTACCATACATTTGTACACACTAGTCGTGCAGCAACAGGCAACAGGTCTTAACTTAACCGTATACCAATGCGCCATGGCGTTTGCCACCACCGACGCATATGCTAATGTTGGCGTCGACTTCCGTCGTTGCTGCCTGCCGCTGCGGTTCGCTCTTCAGCAAACTACCCAGCCAGCAAACATTGTCGTGCTTGCATTTCAATTTTTAAGTGCTCCTGGCTTTTACGCTAATAGCTCGTTTTCAGTAATTTATGATAAGCGCAGCAGGTTGTATTTTACTAATTTGTTGTATTAATATTACAACCAATTGGGAAATATCGGGCAAATTAAGAGCCACTTTTTTTTCAACCGAGGCTAACTTTGACAATGGCCACTGTGCGTTTGATCCGGTCCGCCACGCTACCACACGTCTTGGTTACTTATATCCAAACGGCTGGTAACTTTTCCTTTCGTTTACTGCGCGCCCTTCTTCTTCTTCTTCCTCCATTTCTTTCAACGACCATTGCGCTTGTGTTTCCCCACCCGCCCCAACCATTTCGATCCACCTACGCTTTCGCCAGGTATCGTTGTCGGCGTCGAGTGTGAAACTTTGCGTTGCGGAACCTAATTGAAAATCGAAGGAAATAAATCTGCGCCCTGCCGGCTTCCCTGATCGTTGGCGCGCTGGAATGCTTCCTCCCTCCTGTTTTTCGTCGCCCGCCACCACCACCTCCTCCATATCCTACATTTCCGCCTGGACCCTTTGCTAACGTCTTTTTTTTTTGATTGCCCCATTGCGCTGCGCGCGTTGTGTGTCGTTCGTGTGGATACACCTACCTGCGGGGGTGGTACTGCCCAAAACGACACCCATCACCCCTCTTTCTCACTCCCATCTTCGTCCGGAAAAAAGTTTCGAAATTAAAATTACTTGCGTAACTTTCGGGCGGCTGGCGTCGTCGTCGTCGTCGTGATGTGGTCGTACGCGTCGCGCTTGCCGCTGGTGACGGCGTGCAGGTCGTAATCGGCATCCCAAATGCCAGTGCCTCTTCCGCACAACTTCCCGCGCGCTGACAAAAACTGGCATGGCAACTCGGAAAATGAAAATCTAACGCATATTAAACAGTATTTGCCAAACACACAGCGGCGTGTTTTGACAAGCGTCGGCCTTTTATTTTTGCGTACCAAATTTGCAAACTTGAAATTGTGGATTTTCTATGCTAATTTTTGCACCGTGATCTATTTTTACCAACGGAGTAGGTATATGTACAGAGATTCAAATTACTCTTTTTCAATGAGTCCATAACTTTATTGAAATTAATCGTGGATTACTTCTACGCACGTAATGTAGAAGATCCGACTGTTTTTAGCAACGCAGGCAATAACTTCCAACAAACTTCCAACAAGTAGAATAATATTATTTCTATTTATACTTATACTGGATCTTAGGTTACTTATTCTACCACCCTTATTTTAACTCTTAACTAACGAAGAGAAGACTGCCGCTAACTTCTTCTTCTTCTTCGTGCTGCTGCTGCGTATCAGCTTGCAGATAACTTGAGGGGCCGCAATGCTTGTATGTATAAAGTATCATATCCTGCAATTTCCGTGCGCTGATGAATATCATCCTGCGTCGTGCGCGTGTTCTAGCGTTTCGTTCGCATATCTCGTCATTCACATCGCCCTTCTCGCGCGTAATTTGTATGCGCATGCATATTGAATGCGACGCACCTAACCCCTTCTCTTCATTTATTTTATTACGGCACATCCTTCATCCGGAATTCTCAAAAGAATTAATTCGGTACGCGGCAGAGCAATGAAGAGGAGCAACGCCGCATAAAGCTGATGCACGGCGGCGGGTGGCTTTCTCCAAGGACCTTCTCGGCCGGCAATCGTGTTAAGCACTTCGCTCGCACTGCATGAGCTTTGGGGGATAATGCCGCTCGGGGGTGTTTGTTTATGTTGTCTACTCGAATTACACACTTGCACCCCGACGCGGGATACTTTTTTATAGCAGCATATTAGTGCATCTCAATGATGACTGACGCTGTCTAGCTGGTTGGCTGGTCTCGGATTGCATGCAGATACCCAACTATTCGTACACCCTTCGTAACCCACACCATGAACATGCGAAAGGGGTGGTGCGTGTTTGCGTTGCGAGTGAATTGGAACTATAGTCGTTGCGCGCACTGAAAGGGGTAACGCTGACGTTCATTATCGTCGCTGCTATAATATTAGTATAGACAAACAAAGATCGGTATGCGCACAATTAACACCCCCCACCGGGGTGTGTATGTGCGCGCTCGCGCTTAGGACAAATGAAGCGCGGCCCAGGGTAGATAAAACGAAACAGACTGTTCGACGTTCGACGTCGCTGGTGGTGGCGGAATGGGAAGGAGGGGACTTGCTTAATAATCTAATACGCTTTATGCACATCAGCACATCGAGCGTCACTATTATCATCATCATAATCATCATGCTTCGTGATCGTAATGAATGCGCGCTGAGAGAAAGAGCGCGTATTTCACATACGCGAGTGAGGCAGACGCGAGCGCGGATAAACGGATAAGGGTGTGGAGGATGACGGATCCAATTGTCTACCGTTCATGCCGAAAAGGGGTGTGTGTCATAAATTAAAACATTTGCCAATATTTGTTCAAGCGATAATTTCTACAAAGCGCTCCTTGAATCAATATAATCCGCTTTGCTTTCCCGCACCTGCAATAGATATTGGATATTGGATGATTAATTCAGTTTAATTTTTTGTTGATTTGTTCAATATTTGTTATGCACCTGCCATATGATCGAACAAACGTCGGCACCCGTGCGATTTTTCATTTGGTCATGTTTACATACCGCTAATAAAATTAGCATGTCAATTGGTACACGTGGCACGCATGGCGAAATGGGGAGCGGGTGGATTGGTGGGTGGGTATGTAGTACGTGCAGCACGCGCGCGACCACGAGTACATGAACGAATTTGGTCCAATATGTTTTCGACGTGCTGTGCTCGCGCGCGGGGCCGAAAAGAAAAGCACCACCCCGCAATTGCATATCCGTGCTGGATGGAGCCCGTTCTCATTCCATTTTTCCGCGACGCTGCGCTGACTGGGAAGCTGGCGTGCGTGCGTGCGCGCGGGCGTTCATTTTCATGCAGCGGTGTGATTTACATACTTCTTTGTTTTCTATTATCCGCATTATACCCACCCACCAACGCCACACGCAAACACTCGCTTGTGCATTCAGCGCGCGCATTGACCTTCTTTCGCTATTATTTTTTCCGCATGAAAATCCGTTTTTTGTATGTGACCGGCCGTGGCCGGTGGCGCTCTTTACCCTCTCATCATTTGTCGTGCGGTGCAGTGTTGGCGTTGTTGCTGTTGTTGTTGATGATGATGGCCTGGCGTGAGGGTATTGTTCTTCCGATTTCATGTTGCGCCCCGGATGAAGAATCGCCAAAGGTCTGCAACGGCACGTAATCCACCACTGGCTACCACATTAAGGCCATGATGAAAAACCTTCGGAGTGCAATTGGCTCAGCCAATGCCACTCATTTGGACGGCATGCAGGAAACGGGTGCAATGTGCAATGTTGCTCTTTTTGATGTACGCGCTTGAATTGGTTTTTGATTCGACGTGCACTAGGCGTTTTGTTTCCCCCTTTCATGTTGTGTAACGTCGATTACGATTGCACAATATTGTGTAAAACGCTCGGTTATAGGAAATTAGGTATTACGAAAGGCAGAAACAATTGCAGTGATTTTAAATTGGGTCTAAATATACGAATACTGAAAATAATCGGCGTAACAACAAACAAAAATTAAATAGCAATTATCTATGAATTGTTTAGGGAATGAACGTCTAAAGTCATTCGTTGAAACGTTTAATCGGTCATTATTCGCGCGTAATTAAATTTTGTGCAGACGTTTATGTGAAGTTTTTGGTTTGTAGATATTCCGAGATGGTACAACGCAGCCGCTGGGAATTTAGCGCTTGCTACGAGTAGGCGGTTTAAATTGTCTACGAATTTATGTCATCGCACATAAAACGCCGGCGTTGTACATATATCGCTCGACAGCTATTAATTCTCTTCAATCGTTTGTCTTTTATGTGTCCGAGATGACATCTCTACACAAACGACTAATAAATGGAATATACACTCCAAGTCCTTTTCAATAACAATAAAATTTGAACATAAAAATATGTACCTAGTAGGCAGGCAACTGGTGCGATTAATTGGCGACTTGAATTAAACATGAGCATGCTAATTAAAGTGGTGTACACAATACATTCGATAAATTATAAATAGTTGATTAATTAATTTTTGCATATTTAATCCGCGTAAATGGAAATCGCGCGCACGCGCTCGTAGTAATGAATGTGCAATGTTTTTACACTAGAGAGAACTCACGCTCGGCACGAATAACAATTAAATTATTGGATAAATGCATTTTCGATCGTTTTCGGATTGTTAGACTGGTGATAATATTATTATCCATTCTGTCATATTTTGCAATGCACTTATGGAAATTGCATGAATTGCAAAGTGAGTCTCCACGCAGACAACCAATACAAATTACAACCCGAATCGATCGCACGCATAATTGAATTGTATTGTTTTAAAGTTGCCGCTGCCGGCTTGATGCTTAATTGAGCTCTGATCGCACATAAACATATACCTACTGATTAATGAATAATAATTGATATGATAAATGTTATTCCTAATTATATTTCGCTATCGACCTGTGCGCCTGACTGGTCCACCGATTATTATTTCGTCGCTTCATTAATTCGCAACTCGCCACCCGCCAATGGCAACGGCCGGCCGGACGAATTAATATATTTGGCGCGCCGAAATTGCATTGTGCATTCTGTCATTTTGTTGCATATTCATATTGAGCCCCGTCATCGATCATATTGCACTCAAAAATTTTCGAAACGTTTTCCATGTACACTACTCTCTCCAATTGCCGGGTATTGTTAAAATACATTAATAATATTAGCGCACGTCCAATGGACAATAAAATTAATTTATTTTGATTGTTGCATTTGTACATGACGACTAATTATTTTACGCCGCGAGATTTGTGCGTGGCATGTATAATTAATAAAAATTACCACCGCGGGAATATGTAAAAATGTACAAATTTGTCGCCCATTGAAAATGCTAATATGCAACGGCGCGCCGGCGCGCTTCGGACAAATACCTAGGAGATTCAAACTTTGCCCGAAAAATGTTGTTGTACACGCAAGATAACGCCGCGTGCGCGCGCGCCATGCCATCATTTTATATCATTATTATGCAAATTGTTTTCATATTCTATTTTTATCACGCCCGCCGACTCTTTCGGGCACTTTCGTTTATTTTTTTCGATTAGCATTCGCGCACTCGCGCGACTTTTCGGACTATAAAACTTGTGCGCGTCTTCCTGTGTTTGTAAATTCGAAAACTTTACACCCCATCAAATCAAAGTACCACCGGAACAGCAACAACACACGAAACGCCCGAAATTAAGACAAAGCACTTTTAATTACAATATTTAATTTACAGACACGGCCGATAACGATGAAGGGCGAGGGGCGAGGAGGGGTGTTGCAGAAAGTTTGCACCCCTCTATTTTTTTCGCCGATCGCTAGACTTTCGCGTGGTCGTGCGATTTTCTAAATTAAATCCAATTAGGAAGTTTAATGGAGTGTTTGACGACGTGGACGCATACCGGTCATACAACCCCTCCGATTTAGTTATCAATCGCTGCGCATCTTGCGCGCTAGAATTAAAAACTTTCATGGAAATGCAAACAAATCGCATTCTCCGTTTTATACGGATGCGCATCTATATCTTCTATGGCGCAGATGAAGTAACTGTAATTCGAGTGGTGACTTCATTAATGCCATTACGATAAAACCCACTCGCTCAGCGCCAGCCGTCTTTTCGCAGAAGCGCTTTTTTCTCTTTTTTGATCTTTGCTGGGTTTCCGCTTCCTCAATAGCCGCCGCAGCTGGCACTGTAATAGTAGTAGTAACGATTCTATTGAATAGTAATTGAAATTGTGTGTTTGTGAGGTGCTCAAATGAGAGATGACAGACAATACCAGATGGAATATAATGGGGAAAACGGGTGTAACGGCAACAGGACCACGACGATCGACGCCGACGTCGTTGTCGTCGGGATTGCCGGAAGGGCGCGGAAAAAACTCACCCACTCTTCCTCTCTCTCTCCCTTTCTGCAGCAGGCATCGGGGAGGATGCATATAGAATGAAAATCCATACCGTTTCGCTAGCGCGCACGACTAATGCGAGCGTTTTACAATTTTACAATGCCCGTCGAGCGTGTAACCGGATCGACGCGACGCAGTGAAATACTTTTTCCCTTTGAGTATTTTTTCCTGCTCGCGACGCGCATTACCATCCGCTCCTTGTGCCGTGTGTTGTGCATGATGTGTATGGATGGGTTGAGTGCGGAATCCGTTTGGTTTTGTTTTCGCGACCGATTTGTTTCCAACTCGCAACTGCTCACCAACTGAGTAACATGAACAGGGGTTAATTCATGTTGTGTACGATCATACGTTGATTTTCATACTAAATTATAAAATTGGACAACGAAAAATTATTCAATCCTGGAAAATAGATCCTCGTATATGTTCACGGCATACCATACAACGACAGCGATTTTTCTTTCGGTGATTTCCGCGCGCGCACGCTGCCCGTTCCGCATTATTAGATAACGCGCGTTAGTATTATTTGATTACATTTTTGTTGGCGGTCGAGTTTCGCCATTATGGTCGTGTGCGTTCGTTCCGGGGGCGGCAGCGGCGGCAGAGCAGAATCGATCGGATTCGCATTCGTGTTTTCCGGCAGCTGCTGCTGCGGCTGCTGCTGCGCCTTTAGCTCACGTGCGCCCAACTCATATTACACACGCGCGTGGAGGGCAGGAGGCGTTTTAACCCTATACTGCGGCCGGCTGGGTTCGCGGAAAATCGGTGGCGGCTCCGGCGCGGGCTTTTATCACATTAGGCATCTATTAGTTGAAAATATGCTGCCGCGCGCTATGGCCGCACGGACGGACCTCTTTCGAATCTAATAATATTAATACACCGGACGGGGCCCGAACGAACGAACGAAACCGCTTGGCGCGGACATTCTGAATAATGCACGCACGGGGATAAATGACTTAATGGGAAAACTTCATTGAGCGTGCTGCTTCCCTGCTTCTAAGGCGAAAGCGAATGGAATTTGCGCGAGGGACTTAACGAATCGCATCGATTATACCACGCTGATAGCATTTAATTGTAATTAATCGAAGCCTGAATCCGGAGCTGAAGAGATTGAATATTTTCCGGCGTGGGGTTTGAGATGAATGATAAAAAAAGTGGCGCAACTAGGTCAGTAATAATCCGAATCGCAACGGCGCGGCGTAAATAGGATAGTCCTCCGGAGTTGCCTGGAATTTATGTAAGGATTGCAAAGTTAAATACAACTTATTATGCATCCGCATCTTGGGCGCTCGCGGAAAAGTCGCTTATTTATTAAGTAATATCGAAATTACTGCTTCCGCGCGCGCTTCAGCGCCACTAACTCACAGTGCAGCGATACAAGGCAAGCGCAGCCGGCTTTAATATAACTCGTATATATTTATATGTTTGTGCAGAATAGTGTGCGCGGGTTATTATAGTTAGCGCTGACCTAAATCCGCCTGCGCGTTGCTGCTGCTGAATCTTTGGGCAAACTTCCGTCGTCGCACTCCGTTTCCAGGCGCAATCAAACGCCGGATTCGCGTGGCGCCTCATAAAGGAGGCGCCTGCCCGCCCCAAAGATGTATGAAATATCGCGCGGAACCCTCAAATGTACGCATTGCAGTCGTAAAGCATTACGAAAAATACTTATAAATATTTTTACTTTAAGGTAAACAAAGGTAAACAATAAATAGCTGAAAAATAGTTTAGAGCCCTTTCTGCGTTACTTGTTTTAAATATACTTGTCAGACTTTAATGCTACTCATATTTTACGTTAATATAAAATTTCATGTTCAGCGCCGAATGATAATATTGGCATATGCATTATTTTCTATGTGCGCACATAAAAACAATGCCAGTCATGTAGATGCACGGTGCATACACTAATAAAAGTCACTCGGAAAGATGATTAAATAAATACAGATACGTAGCCGCGACTATGCGTGTGTGTGTGTTTGTAATATATATGATTTCAATACCGATTTACAACGCCATAAAAGTTAATCGGAATACTCCCTACGCGCTCACGCCGCGCCGCGAGCATTCATTTCCATATCTGCATGGATTACGCTCCACATTTTTTGCATGCTATCTAATTTAATGCTATTTGCATACATTATGCAATTGTTTTCATTTTCTTTGTGTTCGAATTTCCTTAAAATTTTAAAATCGCTGCACGGTTGCGTTTGCCTTCGTAAAGGAGCGTGGAAGCGGCGAAGGGATGCTGTGCGAATACAAAAAGCGCGCAGTGCGTATCACTTTCGCAAACCCGATGAATGTGACTGGAATCAACGCGCGCATTTTTCTCCTTTCTCCCCTTATATTCGAAGATGGCTCGCAGACGAGGATGCGAAGCATATTTGAAGTTACGATATTGATGCCGACAAGGACTCCAGGATATTGTTGATGAAAGAGAAAGGGAGCGACGCGAGGCTTGCCGGATGCGCTGCTGTCGTACACGTTCAGCATCTTTAAATATTAAACTTATAAATAATCAAAGAGGACTACACAAAAAGTCTTTCCAAAGGACGCAACACGCTACCAATGACAGGTCCTTCGCTATTCGATTGGCGTCAATCGGCAAAGGGCAAGGCAAAAGCAATGAATAGCTTTTACGAAAAAATATTTAATTACTTACTTTTGCTTTGCCCTGCCTCATAATATAGTAGCAGAAAAAATTAGCGAGGAGTAGTTTTTCGTCACGTCCTGTATCGCAGCGCGCGAAGTCAGTCGAGTAAGTCAACGGGCGCGCATTATTTATTTAAGCGCAAGCGTCGCGAAAAAGTCATCCGGCGAACTCAAACTGATGTCATTAAAACTTTTTAAAGGGGCGGCTGCGCCCCCCGCCTACGCACGCGCGGCTCTATTGCCATTCAGCGTCGTTGCACGCACACTGCCGCCAAGGTGTATACGGACGCAACTTGAATGTGCACCATCAAGCTGACTAATTAATTTATCTGCACAAAGTGTATGCGCGCGCAGTAAGAAAAAACGTGCACACCAGAGAATGCATTTCATTGCAAGGCGAGGGTCGCTCGCCTCTGCCCTTTCGCTGCCGCTGCTTTTCGCGTTGAATTTATTGAGTTACATGCGCCAGCGTAGACACAACAACAAAGTTCCAAACAGATTGGCGTAGAATTTAGGTGTCGTCGACCACTGTGCCGACGACCCCGCACACGCCGACTACTATTGCCAAGTTAATAAGCATTGCAAAGTTAAATATATTCCGATGTGTTGCCAAACAACATTTCCAAATTTTGCGGCGCCAACCACGATCAGATTTCCTCGCTGCGCCTTGGTGGTTTTATTCAGCATGCTATCTGTTTGTTTTTTTTTTGGCCCGCAGGAGAACTGCAGGAGATTATGTCCAAAGACTTTACTACTTTGTCCTGGGGTTGCTACCGCCAACGGGGTCTAATTAACGTGCGCTTTTGATCTCATTGCGTTTGCAAACGTGGAAGAAACTGTAGCGTCGGAAATTCTAATCATATTCAATCATACTGGCAAAGTTTATAAAGCAGCTTGTTGTCCAGAAAAACAACGGTTAGGTGTATTAAATTACCCCTCCAAGTTTTCAGATTATAAACTGTAAGTCCTGCTTGAAATTATCCGATTTACGCACAATAAAAAGGAGGAAAGCGCCGCAAACAGAGTTCACTCATTCGCCATTCAGCTATCGTCGCGAAATCCCCGTTGATGACATGCGAGAGATATTTCCGCCCGCCTGCCAAGCTCTTAAACCCCCAGTCAGCCGAGGGGCACACTGTCGCCCGATTTCGAAGCCGCTGTGACGCAGTAGAAAAGATTTCTGCGGTGTACACCCACACATTCTCACATATACACTTTTTATACGTTTACCCACATACACATATACGTTAAATGCATGATGGGCACGCACAACAATACCATTCACCGCGTGGCCCGCGGGGGGAAGGTTTTAACCTGCGACGCTGATTCCCGTTGACGGCGCGCCGGCAGCAGCAAGACGACAGTCATTTGATCCTTGCCAAGGGGATCAGGTTCAATCACCGACAGAGCCGCCCGAGCCCCGTTGCGCAAGGTGTCCAATTGTCGGTCATGAAATTATTTCTCTTGAGCTTTCAATCAGACGCACCATCGGGGTGGAAATGTCAGCATTTAATAACCGGTGAAAAAAAAAATGACGCGCTTTGTGCAGAAATCCAACAATAACATGTTTGTTACACAACGGGCAACATTTTAATTACATTACGCCGACGTGCGTTTTGCAAGTTTGTTCCTCGCGCCCAAGCGCAAAAATAGTGCGCTTTCCACGAAAGTTGCTGTTGTTGTTTCTCGTTAGTTGTTTCGCCGTTTTCGCCCATTTTAAAATATGCGAAGACGCTAGAGAGTTGGGGGGAGGGAAGAAGGGAAGAGCCCGGCAAGTTTTATGTCATCACCCCAAAAACGCAATGAGAGTACCGGGGGCGAAGACGATGGTGTTATAATTCAACGGATGCCTACATAATGTAAAAGTTTCGATATGTGTGTTCGCCGCGCGCGCGCGCAAACTTTACGCGAAAGAATTTTTAGTTTCAAAGTTGCGACGCTATTTGTTTTTGCAGTTTTAAATGTGCGATTAGTGCGTAGTGCGGGAGTTGGCGGTGGAATCGATTTCGCAACGATTTATGTCGTCCCCCTTGCGAACTTTACCAAATGTCATCCACTCCGAATGGATGTTGATTGAATGTTGGAGCCAACTTTGAAAACAGGCGCATTGGAAAACTAATCGAAATTTGATATAAGTCAGATTGCGAAAAAAAAATTGGCTTTCCAGTTCTCCGATTCCCGATTCGTTTTGTGCTTTTGCATTTGATGCAATTTTCACATCCACCTCCCTTTTTCCGCGCACGCGCGCGCGCTGCACTGCCTATTTATCATTGCGGGGCGTGCGAAGCGCCTGATGAATATTGATGACGGCGCTTGACGTTGATAGAGATGCGAACACACTTTTATGATTTTTAATTGCATTAATAATATCATGGCGCGTGTTGCAACCGCCCTCGCCCCGCCCGGCGGTATCTCGTGCCGAATCTAATGACATTAAAAACGACCGACGATAAAGATCTCGGCGCTCGGATATTGGGGCATTGTGTTCGAACCTCTCGCTCTCTTTCTCGTCGGACGAGAATTAGATATTGCGACGTCGACGTCGACGGCGGGCGCGCAAGCCTAAAATGAAGAAGCAAGAAGGGTGGGATGCAGAGAGGGCGGCCGGGTGACAAAGGGAGTCCCCGCTGCCGCGCGCTGCCAGACACGGACGAGACATCAGCCTCGAAACGCGCGCCGCCCGAAGAATTAGATTATGACTCCTTTTTTCCATTTCGCCGTCAAACGCTTGCCGTCGCATGTAAATTCATCCATCCCTTTCGTCGCGTCGGCGTGATCCGATCGCGCGCCCGTCCCCTTTCAGGCCATCTATCTAGCATCCTGGCGTGTGAGGGGGAAGAGGGAGGTTGGCGCGACAATATGCTTTTCGGGTGACGAACCCGACACGTCGTATGGGACTTTGAACATAAGTCCGGTAGCGAGCGTGCGAGGCAAGGGGATGTTTTTGCATTTAGTGTTTCAATTTGGGGGTGCTGTTTATGCTCCGCCGATGTGATCTCGCACCGTCGGTGTCCGCCCGTGACGAGATGACAATGTTTATGGGTGGCAGGGTGGCTGAGAAAATTTGGGGGAGGTCGCAAATGAAACGCAATAAATTAATTAAGGGTTGACTATTATTAGATGTAACGTGTCGCCCAATGGCGAATCTAGAAGGTGGTGCGAGAACTACGCCGTATGAGGGAGGGACGTATGCGGCTGCCAATACAAATAGAAATGGTAATTTTCCGGCGTGTAGAAAAATGAGGCGCAGGATTAGGGGGGACGTCAAACATTTACGTTATACGTCAACCTTATTTATGACACTATCAGTCTCAGTTTCATGGTCCGACAAATGATTCTTCACGATCGGGATATTAAATTTCCAACAACAACCAACGGTGGGTGGCTGGCGAAATAGTTGCAAGCGGTATAAGTGCCAAATCATTGCGCTCGGGCAAAAAGCACAAATAGTTGGCAATTCCTTTGTGCCGTCAAGCGCGAATCGGTCCGTTGAGGGCGAGTCAGAGCGAGGCGGAGCGGAGAAAGGCGTAAAACAATCAACAGTTGCGACGCGCGACGGTCCGCGAGAGTCGACGTCGCGTGACGCTCATTTACGATTCGCCTAACTTTCGCCCATTATGGTTTGGCTTTTGCCGTGCAATGTTCAACCCCAAGCCACCCCGTTTATTTCTTTAAGCTTAAAATATCGGATGGAAAGCAGTGGGGTAAGGGGTCTATACTATTAATCTAATTCTTCTAGCGTGCATAATCGGCGCCCGGCCGCACTCACGCACGTTGCGAGTCACGTTTTTCATTACCAAAACGCTACAAATTCCGCGCGCGAACGCGAAAAGTCGAAAAGGATCGAAGAACCACTTCTCTCGGAAGCCGTAAAAGATGTGCGCCTATTGGGTGTTGCCATTCGAAGCGTCGCAATTTAGCGTCGAGTGTAATTGTAATTTCGCCCAACACCCCTTCTGCGTCTGCGATGTTAAGCGCTTCCACTATGCCATCCGTTGAGTAATACGACAAAACATGCGTTCTGCTCATGGCGGGCGGCGGCGCCACGGCGAACATGAAAATAAAATTATCACTCTCGACGAAACAAATTGCCGGAATTTATTTCGTTTCGCTCATCCGGACAACACGCCGGTGCCGTTGGGGGAAGTGTTGAGTTTGAAGGACGTGGATGGGGTTGAGTGCGCGCTCATCTTATCCCGTCTTAAAAGTGGCTCGCTGGCATGCCGAATGCCGATGACGACGATAATGAAGTCGGGAATTTACGCGCTTAAATTTTGAGCGTTTTTCGTCCCAAATACATCGCACCCCCGCCACCAGCAGCAGCAGCAGCAAATGTATTATATGCCTTGGGCGCCTTCCATATCCTTTACTTGTTTTTGTCCGGCGTTTTGCCCGGCGCCTCCACATCCATCCCGTCCTACATCCTCGGTGCGTCTCTTCTTTGTGTCCCAATATATCTCGCGTGCATTCTTTGCTCCGCTGTCGAGGCGGAATCCCCACGGAAATAATTTCGCCGTTCTCGTCCTTGTCGGCGAATAGCGCGGCGGCGGCGGCGGATGGATATTAATTATTTGCGCTTTATTCCGATTTTCTTCTTGTTTGCTTGCAGGCGAGTGTCGCGCGGCGCTCGGCATGGAGGAGGGCCGCATTCCCGATCATGCCATCACAGCGAGTTCTTCGTACGAGGCGAAATCTGTCGGACCACAGAATGCCAGGTAAGCTACTCATTTTTCTTGTATTGCTATTATTTATTTGACAACCTACGTTACCAAAGTTGATCGCAGTTTTGAAATTGAATTACAACAATCATATACATCCAGTATAGAAAAATCTTGAAGATCATGCTATGCGGTACTACGCGGTATTTAGATTTATGATGCATGAAAATAGCGTAGTCCCAGAATGTGCAACCCATTCAGTCGCCACATACCGCGTCAAGCGTAACAAATAGCGCCAGCCGAAGTATGCATACAATAATTCCGCACTCGGCTGCTCGCGCGGGATGCGTCCGTCCACCCGACAGATTTATCAGCAAACGGCTAATCTTTGAATCACGTATGGATGCGGATGCATTCCAGTATATGATGCCCCGACGTGCAATATCGCGCATAATCGCTTTCGTCGCGCGCATGTATTTAATGTCTTCTTATAATGGATGATGTCGTTTTGACGCGACGGCTGGACATGCGGTATTCGTTTGCATGCATTGCCATTAGTCGTCGCGGGGGTCGCTTCGCTAATGTCCTTTCTGGGGAGGCGGGACGCCAGCCGGACTATTGTTGCGCACTGCACAAGAGATTCCTCTGCATCCGGCTGGGTGCCATCGGTTGCGCCATTCCCCGAGCGCCAGCGCAGACATTACGCTCTCTTCGCATCCATAAAGCCATCGCCATCGGTTCGCTACGGTGATGATGCCAAAGTGCGCATTCATCGAGTAGTGGGCGAGTGCTTGCATAAACGAATAAACGAGCGACATTTAATTGACCGGAAAGCAATGTAACGTCACCACCCTTTCGCTGGCAACATTCTTTTTGCGTAATATTCATTTATTCGCAAGCAAGTAGACGATGGCAAAACGGGTAGCGTAATATACGTCGCGCTGAATTAATTTTTACGTTGAGCACCCGCGTGCGTTGGGGGAGATCTGTCTGGGTTGTCTACACCTGAACGGCAACAGACATCCCACCTCTTGGAGATGCTTTGTTTTGACATTGAGCGGGCAAACGAACGGTACTCCCCTCTTGAGGACGCTCAAATTTAATTAACAGTCTCGGGCGAGTGTATGTTCATCTCTAGATTACCGTTTGTTCCCTTCTCGGACGCAAAGACCCCGTCAGGTGTAATACACCTCTTTCCATATCTTTTTCGCACAACATATTTGCATTGTTTTGTAACTCCGAACCGCAGCGTTCGTGCCCGTGCTAAAGACCTGTTTTAACTACATCCAACCTTGTGGAACCCTTTCGCTCGCAAACAACATATGCCGCACACGTGCCCCACCCCCCCCCCCCCCCCCAGTGACCTTCTTCATTTGGCGGGCGGGGGGAGGGTGGAGAGAAATTTG
>JARJDR010006493.1:0-10365 GCA_030264135.1 Myllaena sp. GC000078 | reverse complement strand
TTTTTTTAGTTTGCTTTACTTAAAATAGCAGTAACGTTGGCTGTTGTAATTATATTCGGTTATTTCCGCCCAATTAACAAACCTCATCCGTGAATGAACGATTCCGTCGAGAACTTGTTTTCGTTTCGCTGTACTTAACTGTTTTCTGTCGGTTTTTATCTTGAATTTGGCAATCTTTCGAGAGATGAGTACTTTTAATTACTGGTTTTGCTTACATTAATTCAATTAATTTTACCCTATGCGCAAAATTGTAATTAAACTATATCCCATTGTTTATTTATGATTTGAATACGAAGTGCAAGGCAGCGTTGCGCTTGTGTTTACATAATAGCGTTTCAATTAGTTGCGTGTGCGCGCGCGCTGATTGCTCATTACGCTAATTTAATGAGCGGCATTTTATTTTTCCGCTTCGCGTTTTTCTCGTATTGCTGCAGCGTGCGCGCGCGCGCGATGCAAGCTCGGTGCGCATTTCGATTCGCATATTTAATATCATCTTTAATATCCGCGACGCGAATCGATGGCGCTTCTGGTGATGGCGAGCTGCATGCAATTATTGATGATGATGATAGGGATAAAATCTGCGTTTATAACATGTTTATTAATTGCGAAATTATACATTATGTGCTTTTTTGCGCTTCCTTAGCCATTAAACACTCACCACATTTATGCTGGATTTCTTATTGTATTTTTCGCATGTATTATGCGCTGCTTTAATGAATTTCGCTGCAATTCGTTCCAGTTATAAAATCTTCGTGTTTATCACCTAATGCTTTAATTGTATACAAATTTTTTAATTATCTATCAAGTGATGCTTTTATATTTAAATGAGTCCTACTTGTTTTTCGATTCGGCGAAATGGAAGGTTTTTAAATAATTTAGTAGATCTGTGTGCTGCAGGGCATCGCTATGAGTTTATAGTCGGCAAACATACTTGATTAAAAAGTTCGTTAGGCGTTTAAAGCGTTCATCAAGCTAATGATTGCATCATCATCATCATGCTCAACGCACATCACACGCATGCATGCCTTATCGGTCGAAGAAGAAGAAGAAGATGAAGAAGAATAAGGTGGAAGCGATTTAAATCTTTTAATACGATAATAATAATAGAATTCATTAACATTGTCTTCAACCGACTGCTAAGTTTCTTTGTGAAAACAATTAAGTTAAAAATCTATCTTTCCACTGACATAGAAGAGTTGGAATTCAAAATATATGGATGAGCGAACACGCTTTTCAATCAATTATTTATTGAATTAAATGTATCAATTTATTATTTCCGCGTACAGCGTTGCTTGCGCACATCATTCATGATCATCCGGTCAACTTTACGCTTGTATCCTGTGCTCTGTGATCGAACACAGGATTCAATTTATAGTTTTCGCGCTGTCAATACTGCTGATCGTTGACACTCTGGTAACGTGTTGCAGCAATTAAGTATGTATGCGATTCAATCGCAGCTAAATGGGAAAATTGATTGTAATTTTATTGGAAGTCAAGCAAACGGTACTACAAACAGCGCCACAGCCAACAACAACATGGGCGTGAAATGGCGAACGAATTAATTAAAGCGGCCACAGATGAATGCTATCAACTCGATCTCGACCGGTGCTAAATTATCGATTATCATATCGGAAAGGCATTGTTCCGAAGTGAGAATCTTAGTTAACTTATTTACAGCCGCACATTGAACCCATGTCGCTAGATCGATGTTCTCGATAAATTACGTATTCGGCCACAAGCTGTGGAAGCCTGCTGGAAATATTTCAACTATTCTTGCCGTCTGACGAAAAGACTAATAGCGGTAGCCGTTGTGTTTGTTGATAACAAATCGTGGGCCATTACGAACACGTTCAAATCTCAATCAATATACATATTTCTCTTTCTTGTTTCTCTGCTCGTTCAATTTCGTACGTCAAAAATCACCCCGCACACAGTAATATTAGGAAATATAAATTTCATATAAATCACCGGCAAATCTCACTACGCAAATTGCCAATCCGCATTTCGGACGGCTGAAAGAAGACATTGAGACGAATTAATGATATCGCCTTACCTATTACGGTGCCTCGGTGCGTGCGCCGATAAGAGAATGATGCAGGAGGTGAGATGATGCTGACGGCGATATATTTCGCAGGCGGCAGCAAACCAGCAGCCAGCGCACCGGCAATAACTTCTGAAACGCAAAACATTCATACTCGTGGTGAGGTGGTCGGTATGCGAAATATAGTTGGTTTAATCGTGACAGCTATTAATCAGCGATTATGCATGCCAAACGGTTAACGCATGAAAAATGATTGGTGATTTTGTGGTCGAATCAGATTGATTGCCACTGAAATTATAATCATATTAATTAATAAGATCGCGGGAATGCGAATCTACCCATAAACACAATGATGAAAATGAGATGAAGACGTTTAATAGCCAACAAAGAGAAAACAGTTTAAGTAAATTAACTCGTTAACTTCCCTTCCTTTAATGACACATAAATCGGATGCGTTATATTACCGGGTTTAATTCAATGGATAAATGAATTGCGTTCGTATCTATTTGATGCGTGCAAAAGCGATGAAAGCATTTTATAAATATTGTGCGCACGACGGCGCTGGATAATTAGCGGTTTTCACAAAAATCCACCCAGCGATTTAATCGTATGAGAAATCTAATTAATACAAAATGATCGCTTGTTTTAATGACCGTCGAGTATGAATTATTTACCAAGGAAATTACTTCGCTTTATTGTCATTAGTTTTCATAGCGGTCGCTTTAATATACGAAAATGTAGCGCTATTCGAAATGGTGGAATAGATCTTTTCCCACAGCGAGATGTCAATCGATGAGATTGGCAGATTGAAAACGCATTTGCATGCCAACTTTGCGGGAGCGATTTGCATTTTATTCATTGCGCCGCGATTTTTCTCGGGAAATTACTGATCGTTTATGACCCACGTCTGTTTATCATGAGAACTAATTCCTGAGCGCAGCTGATTCTCATTTACGGCGATTCAACACCTTCAATCTCGGCTAACAACTTCACCCTGGGACGTCAACGCACGAATACGATGCGATGAGACGCTCATAAAATATAATAACTAGTTTTGCGTTGATACATAAGTATACCACTTGCGGCGCATTTTTCCACACACACGGCAAGTGCATTTTGCCATATTCGCTTACGATTGCTGATATGAGAAATGACCCATTGCATTGCATACGTGTATATGCACTTGGCGTCCATTTGTTATTATAAGATGACCGCGCACCAAACGCGGCAGGCGTGAAACGAAAGCATCAGCAAGCAAATGCTTTCCTGTTTCGCGTTCTTTTGGGGTCGCATGAACAATTTCCCTATTAGATACTTATCGGTTTTCTAAACAATTAAATGCATACTAATTGTCTGGACGCACAAATGAATTCGTTGTGAAAACTACCAATTATGATCGCCATCGTGTCCAAACAATAATATTTGCTTTCGTTCAATTTATTACTTGCCAGCATTCACTTCACTGACTATTTCGCAATTAATTCTCGCCGTGTGTCATTATTGCTGTAATCTGTTCATTAAAACAATTTCAATTCGCTTTACTTTTGCAATATTATTTTCTGAAACAAAAGTAAAATGTTCCACGGGCATTTAAAACTTTTCTATTAATTTAATAACTTGTGGAACAAATTGAAATAATTGTTTTATATTAAAAATAGTTGGACGGACCTCTCGGACTGGTACGCGTCCGGTTGGTCTGGTTTGGCGTCACCCCGGGGTCATATATATATATACCCTCGATGACGCTGAAGCCAGATGTAGGAAACAAAGAATCTTAACCAGATCTAGGAAACGCAGAATCTTAAATTACATATGGAGCAATACTTATTGTTAGATCTATGGTGACACTTAAGGCATTGATTTATTCGTCCGCCCCTAAGTCCGAACAATGGTCTTGGGTAGTTTATTTATAGTTTATAGACACAAAACATATTAACTGCGTATCAAGTGTGCACCTTGCAAAACGGTGATTACGAACAATAAAAGCCATCGTAAATCAAGCCATTTTTCATCGCTTTGGTTTTACATCATGTCGCATAATAAACTTACACTTCTTCTTATTATATTAATACTTAATTAAGCGCCAGCGACGCGATTTGCGCAGACGATGCACCGCGCGTCGAAGCGGCGGTGCTCGTAAAATTCATTGCGTAGTAAAATGCATTATTATTTAGTTATTTAGCGATTTCGCTCTTTGTCTATAACACACACTCAACAACGGCTACACCAGGGAGTATTTATATTAATCGTTTGCCTGTTTCCTGCCACATATGCAAGCATTAATTAAATATCGCGAGCAATACTTTTACAACTTGGTGGAAAACTAGCTGCTGTACAATACAAAGGACGAATAAATCAAGATAGTTATTCTCACACGGAGCGATTAAAAACAGTGCGGATTTTTATATTTCCTGATTATCCACGCGGTGAAAATGGAGAGAACTGCTTTGGTAATGGAATAATTATTTGGCAATAAAACCACCGTTAGCGTTGTCCATTCAGAACGCAAATGATGGCAATACTTATTATAATTATTATTATAAGCGACAAAAAGCAGAACAAACGTGCCTACCCGCAGCGCCAACTCGAAATGGAAGACGAGAGGAAAACAGTGAAATTTAACATTGCTGCTTAATTATTGAGTCATTACGCAGCCAATTTCACGATTTAATTACCTATTCGATATTAATTAGCGTAGTTTGGTTTTGTCCTGGTCTTTTTTCCGCTTATGTTTATCTACTCGTATGTATTCAATATTTAGATAAAATTTTATTTTACGATCACGAGCAAGGAATATAATTAATTCAATCAACTCTATTTTCAAACATACTGATGTTGTTTTGCACATATAAAATCGCTGCGTGCGATTCGTTAAATTGCAGCAAAACGTTTACGATTACGCGCGTATTAAGCAATAATCCCACTTATTGCCGATCATGGTTGGCGAACAAAACGATACGCATCTCGGTATTAGCATATTAATTCAGTTGATCATTATAATATTGAAGAAGTCATGCATTCGATTAGGTTGATTCAGCGCACTTCAGTTGAATCAATCGATAAAATCGATGGCGATGTAAAAAAGCGAAGCATCATGTACGTCATGATCCGATGATGAACCAAAGAATTGCCATGATTCTGCATCAGTGTTATCAATTAGTCTGATCCTGGGGGCTGACCGCTCATTACGCGCGCGCCGCGCATGATTTATTCGAAATCACCGCGTGTAAACATCGGCCGGATTAAAACCGATGCATGCGCTGACAATGCAAATACGTTTGCGAAGAGACACACATGGGAAGATGAATCCAAATTGTTACTGCTCGTTTTCGCTTGTGTAATTAGCTCATCTCGCAAGACAAGATATCTGCGCCGTTTATAATCGCCCCTGATGAAAAATGATGCAAATATGCTGCGTCTCTCTATGCTGTGATGATATTTACATTTTACGTTTCAAGCGCATACAGGCTGCAATTTCTACGGTCCCCAAAGGTTTAATATTACACTTGGCTTAGTTAGCACTCTTGCATCAGCCAGTGTAGGCTAGATATTGGCCTGTTTGACGGCTTGTTCAGCAAGCCTGTCTTGTTCATCTTCGGTATGATCTCGTAATTAGCAGGTTGTCATGTATGTGACGTCCGACTAATTAAGATTTGATTAGGTTCAAATCCGACTCTATCAAGATACCAGTAGGTACATACGTGTAAAATAAAGAAAACAACTTGGATGTATTCAGGTCGGCGAATGCACGTGTGTTTTGCTCAGAAACGTATAAAACTAATTGAAAACGAAGGCGACATGTATCATTTTTGGTTGGAATGCACGATGGAAGTTTTATTAATTATAGAATCATTAATCTTCTAAATCTAAACTCTAAAGTGTAACTGGAAAACTGACTACATACCTTTCGCTGCTTCACGATATGCATCTTCTTAGGAATATAATAGCACTTGGCTACTTTTAATAGCACTTACCAAAGTCAACGGAAACCTAAATATGGCCAGACCCCGAGTCCCAGAGTGTGATACTTAAAGTGTATTATCCAAGCAGGTCGTGTATTTTGAATTTTTATTCAGCACGATGCGCACCGCGATACGCATAATTTACGATCTGTCATTGTTGCAATTATAGCGGCGAAATATACCCACGAATCGCATATATTTAGCCATTATAACCGAGCGGATCGCTAACAACACGTGTCGTAGCCGTAAGTAGACAAGCAGTGCAGTAAGTCGGTAACTATTCAGCGCAAATGAAAGCTGGGTGGATTTGCAAATAGCCTGCAGTAGTGCAGATAATCATTATAGCCGGGCGGTGACAAAATGCTTCTTAAATCATTAAAAACATTACAAATACTTGTAATATTACGCTTCCGCCTCTGACGCAGCGATAATAATGAGGCGCGAACAAATCGTCTTTGGCGGCGCGCACGCAACACAAATGCAGGATGAAAAATGTGTCGTTTCCATTTCAACAATTTCTCCAACCAGCCAGCGCCCATATGCATCAATATTTTCTCTGCTTATTGACGGTATTCGTTTTTTGCGCGTATTTTCCGTGTTTTCTCTTGCTCGATGCGTGTGACACCGTCAACATTACTTTACGTTATTTGCTATTACCCTAGTTATTATTTTACATTTTGCATGGAAGTAAAATGCAAATACTGTGTTGACAATTCGCAATTTTCCAACTCATAGCTCATAGCTGCGGTTTGTTTGATGCCGTTTGTTGGTTTATTTGTTTGTTTCTCGCCTTAGGCTTAGGTGCGTGATATTTATGATTCGCCAAGACAAGAAGACACCAGCGTCAAACGGTATTGCGTTTCTTGTCATTTTTCTTCCCGCGATGAGCACAATTTATGTACATTTGTGCCTGCGTATGTACATAGATTTTTTTGCGAAAGCACTTCTTGACTGCTTGTGTGGTGGTCAAATAACGAGAAATTTTCTTAGGGTTGCCATATGACAGGCCGCGAGTAAAAGAAGTCAAAGTCGTCGGCATGTAGTTTATCCGGATATTAATAGATCCAGCACACACACACAGTCCAAGTCCAGCAGCAACAGTTAATCGAACCAAGAATTTCGACGTGCGTTACGTTCGTTAACCAGCCGCGTAATTTATTGACGCGATTAACATTATTTTTCTCCAGAGTGCCGATATGGTCACTGGTCAGTCATCAAACGTTGTATATAGACATGCGTGCTGCTTATTGAAGTCGATGTGGATGTGAATCGCACGCGCATTAGATGTAAACATCTGCCACCTGACTTCTTTCGATGCGGCGATCATAAATCATAACGTTTCGAATAAAAAAAATGATGTTAGTTATGATGAAACACCTTCGACCTCCGAATTCAATTTCTCTTCCGGGCCAGTAAATCCCAGCGCGATTTATTCAAATCGGCTGATAGTCGTCGGGTGGTAGTCGTCTTTTTGCGGTAGACGTTTTCCTCGTTCCAGTTATCGCCAAAGCGAAACGATATCACTTTTGCTCCATGTATGCAGATTGGTGGCGATTAAAACGGCGCGAGCGCGACGCGCGACATTATTATTTATGAAAATATATCATAAATTCGAGCTGCGTGCTGCATGCGCGACACACGCGATAATCGCCATATGCGGAGCGGCGCGACGCACATTTATCAGCGCGGCACAAGGTGTAAAAGTTCGCAATGGTCACGTAAAACGCTCCAAGTAATAGTTGCGCCGCGGTGCGGTGGTCAGAAAACCACATTCAGTGTTTAACGGCACAATTTTCTTTGAGATTCTCCGGCGAAATTAAAGGCAACTCATATTTGTTGTTTGCCAATACAATGTAAATTTTGTGGATATAAACATTGGTAATCTTAATTAACGTTATCCATTAAAATGCTTCGCAACTTCACAATTGCAGCAGTCGTTTATTGTGCAATTTCCTCCCGATATGGGTGTTAAAGACGCCATTATTTTAACTCGTAATTGACGCCGCAGAATCAATTATACAATTCCGCGCCCAATCTTCATTGTCTTCTAAGGCAATGGCGGTAGGTACTTAAGTACTGGAGGACTATGGAAAGAATTTGCGAATAACGTTTTTCGCATTGCATCAAATGCATTCTTAAATATCTCCCTCTCCCCGACCGAGTCAAACAAACGGTCGACGATATCTACCGCGGAAGCGTTCGTCCTGTTCGCGCCGGCGAGAAGAAGAGTAAAAACGATTCGCGATAGTAGTCGTCGTCTTGGTTGTCGTTGTGACCATTTGGCACTGTTTGCGGTTATATACTCGTAGTATAGCCGTGTGCAACATGCGCACCGCTCGTCCGTTTTTTATTGCACTTCCTGCACACATAAACAACGGCGCAAAACAACCGAGCGATAAAGACGATGGTCGCGACGGTGGTGGAGGTTGTGCAAGACGAAGTGAATACGCAGAGGCGAAGAGTTATGTGAGATACCTACTTGCGCACGCGAAAGATATCGGCTCGTGACGGCAAGCGATTCCAGCGAGCGGAGCGATGTGGTGTCGTTGTCACCCGGTGCCGTTTTTAATGCGCTTATCACGACGACAGGGTTCCCGCGTGCTTTCGTTTCACGCGCCGAAAATATGCTCTCTCCCGCTGTGATACTGTTCGCAATGCATATTCATCTCACTTGCTAGGCGTATTCATATTTAAATGAAGCGCTTATCGCATCTCTCGGTGTGAAATCTAATGCATAAATTAGCCAATATCAATCATATAAATAAATAATAATGGTGCCTGGGATGCAGAGCTCATCGCCGTTTTGTAGTTTATTTCATGGATATGCCAACCCGTAAACGGTCGCCGCGCACACGATTCGCGGAATGGGAACCGTAGGCAGTTTGACTTTATGCCGCGAACGTTCGTTCTTCTTAAACACGCAAAAATACGCGAATACGCACCTTCGTCGCGTCGACTACAACGACGAAGGTCGACGACGACGGCTAGCTGTGTCGTTTGTGCCATGGCGATGGTGGGAATAGAATAGAAATGCGGAATAAAGCACACTCGAGCGAATAAAATAAACTAAAGGCGGGCAATAATGGCCCAACCATACTGAGCCGGAATGGATCTGCGTGGATTTAATGCTTTGTAGTGCCTGGGCGCTGTACGTGATCTGCAAATATATTATTACTTGGCATTATTGCAGCCGAGGTAAATCTGCCGTATTGTAGTGATTATTCTACCATACTCTATATAAATCTAAAACTCCAACAAATAGTTTTATAGTTCTTCATCGGCCAAAATCTTCAACTTTATTACTTACTTAACTAATTTCTAACTAAAATAGAATTTGTAATGTTTTCACTGATGTGAAAATAATGCAACATTCTTTGTTCCTGGCGTTGATCGTGGTCATGGCCATGGTCATGGTTCATGGCGGTTGACGACAACGGCGAAGGTGGAGAATGAGAACAGGCAAGCAAGCAACATTACGCCGCCGACCACAATACTAGATTATCAGCTGCAGTCTTTTCTTGCGCAGTGTTCGCAATTCGTATGCGACTGCTGCGCTGCTGGTGACGATTGATGCGGATGCGCATAGTGCACCGGTCGGCGCGTTGCGCATGCTGAATTTCGCGACGCGGCCATAGCCATACCTTTTCCGTTATAGTTTTCCGTTTCCCAGACGTGCAACGGCCATCGAGGCTACGTGCTCTTGACGCGTGTCCCATGGACGTGTTCTTTGCTGGCAGACGACACACAAAGTCGCCAGTTGGGTTAGCTAGACAATTAACATTGCTGAGCAACGGCAAACGGCGACGGCTGCTTTAGTTTTATTCGATTACTGCCGCGTTTTTATTGCGATCTTCCTGCTTCTTGCGGGCGAGTTTTAGTCTGTGGCGAAATAGTGCTAATTCAAGTTCATTTATCATTCAATGCGTTGTTGGTTAATGGCATGTGCGATAACTGCACACGGATTGCTGGGCGGTTGTTCTTGTTGTTATGCGCGGTGCATTATCGCGATGTACGCCATTGGCAATGCGCTGCACGTCCAGCTTTTGTATGCAGTGACATTTTGCGCGTAGGCTTTGTTCACTGCATGAGTGCACCCATGACAAAATCAGATTAATATTTGAGAAATTGAATTCAATTGAATCGTATTAGCATTATAATAATACCAGCATGTTTATTGAGTTTTGATATCTCTTCTGCGGTTTTATTCTGGTCGAAAAGAATGATAAGTACTTGGGTAGGAGCTGAGAAACTGCCTAGGCTTAGGCGTACTATCGTTCATTCATTTTGCTTCATTCATCTTACGTCCATCACATTCGTTATGCAATTGCCATTCGTTATGTGCACTTGTTCTCTTCAGCCACA